>LUCH01002139.1:69736-81743 GCA_013368495.1 Paragonimus heterotremus
TGAGTAGTATACTACTCACACCGAAACTGCCTGTCATACAACAATAGTCTCAAGCCAGCTATGCTTATTCAGAAACGGTTGCTCGTGAACCTGACTCTTTCTTGGGCTCAGTGACCTATCCTAGCTCGCTGACTGACTTTTCATCTTCCTATTTGTTTGCTATGAAAAACCGATTCATGTTATCGTGAATTTGTTACTGACGTGGCAATACAAAATGCTTACACCTACCACTTTTCGAATTTTAACTGTGCTGTTCAAACACTGAAGAGTGGATTATTTACTGACCACAGTTTAAATGTACACGATGTCCAGACTACATTGCCGATCACAACATGTTTAGATTGTACGTGTCTAGGATTGACTAAGTTGCCCTGTAAACCAGTAGCGGTTGATTTTCGGGCTATTTGGTCTAACACATATATTGACGTAATCCTCACCTTCTCCGATGACCTAATGGAAAGTGAGATGAAAAGCTTGGTGGTCATTGTCACGGGCAAATCAGAAGGTTCCTAGTATAAACCTTGGCGTGTTAAACTCTGCTCTTTTGAGCAAGAATCATATTGCTGGATGATGCTGATGAACCCTCTGAATTTCAACGATGTGTTTTAGCTTGCCACATATAATACAGTATTACTTTGTAAAAAAAAACCCTCAGAGTTTCCATAAAATTAGTTTCCTTGTTATTGTAATGGCATCTGATAGGTTCGTCTCTTGCTTTTGGTTATATTTTTATCAGGCTACGTTTTGTGGGAACGCGGGCAATGAAGAATACGAAAATTATCACTTCAACACCTGGGATTATGACAATATTGGTCGACAATTTTGCGACACCCTACTTGATTTTTGCGATCCAGATCAGTCGAAGGTGAGTTTCAGTTTCAACCAAACAGTAACGTCGCCTATAGGTCTGTTAAAACAAGGACCACCGTAACCGACAACTTTTTGCACGTTTATATCAACAGCAAAAACACTGATAAGTTTAACACACCAACCCCAAGGCGTAATACCAAGGCTGACGCAAAACGGTTAGGTTTACCTGTTCGATTCTATAAACAGGAAGTATTCAGTGTAACCAGCGAAGAATGTTCTTTTCAGGAAACTATTGTTCAGCAAACGATTAAATTGGTTGTCTCAGAACAAATTCTGAAGAATGGGTGCGATATTCCAAGAAATTGGTTTACTTCAGAAGGTGAATAATCAGCGGGTAGATAGTGAAATCTTACAATAGCAAAAGTACGAAGCTAACGATTTCGTCATCTACTTCACTTCTGAAAAACATTTCGAAATTTATTGAAAATCGTATAGGTCAAGGGATAACAAAGAGGCCGTTACTGCACCCTTCTAACAGGGTCTAATTGAATATGTGGCTATACGTTTATAACTAACAAGGTAGATCTGACAGTTCTGTTGAAAATATATTTTATAGCCTTTAAGATGTAGACAAATAACGATTGTAATATGGTGGGACAAAAGAAATCGCTGCAGCTAGACAATTTTTCAAGGATCTGAACGACGGTCTGAGATAGTTGAGCAGAAGATCAATTACCATTGTAGACTGGCATCTTTAAGGGCTTTATTTCTAAATTCAAGTTGTAACGTTGAGAAATTAAAACTCGATGGCATTTGGACGAAGTGGGAAGTGAGAAGTGTGTCTGTTACACTGGCAGGGAAATCTTCGTGGATATTTGTGAATGTTTCATCACATGACATCAGCTCCTTAATTCGCCAGGAGCGGTTATCTAGATATGGGCATGAAGCCAACGTAGATAGAAGAAGAAAATGCACAACACTTGCTTCTTGTTGAACGTCAAAATCTGTGACGAGTAAAGAAGAGGCTTGGTGATTTGACTTTTAAAAATCGGGCCGATTTGGAATGTGTTCTCTCAACAAAGTTTTGGAAAATGTAGAGTACCAGACTTCTTTGTACAGGGCAGCAATTTCTTGCTCTTTCTGCTGAAAGAATTCCTGTAGTCTAAGAAACGAAAATCTACTGCATTGCATTTGTTCTCCAAGGCGCTGAAAGGGTCAGTGTGCCAACAAAAGTAGGAGAATGACAATAGACAAAATGGTGTGAACACTGCTGTTCCACACTCTCGACAGGCGCTGTCTGAATCAGTATAAAACTTCTCAATGTAGAAACTGCCACATTTTTTAAGAGGCAAGAAAGACGTTTCTGCTTTTTCTCCCGAGCACTTTCAGCTGTCTGTGGAATTCATGTCACCAAACACACGCTGTCGGTTTTCTACAAGATAAGGGGTGTGACAGCGGGACCGGAGATGGATTGCAAATAAGTTGCGTACAGACAGTATAAGACTGACTGATTCAAGCCAGCGCAAACAAGAAGTTCAACAGCTGAAGAGAGTAACTCACATATATTCGTGCTGTCCGAAATAAACCACAGTCTGTAGAAAAGAATCCGGCATTTTGTTCTGTGGTAGCCTACTACTGTTTATGTCTGGTGGACTATGGTCTATCATTCTCAAACAATGCGCCGAAATTCTGACTCAGTATTTCGCGGATACTTTCATACAGTGTGGCAAACAACAAAGTATTACAGACTGTGGGGAAATCTCATGCATCACGCCAATACCAAGATAGGGAACATCCAAATTTCAAATGTTTGCGTGAACATTAGTCAGGTTGAAAGTTTACGAAAAAATCTTTCAGATCTAATGTTGAGATACTCTGTGTATCCTATTTTTTGTCTACTGCTCATTCTGGTCCACGGCTGACGCATCGGCCCGTTTTGTTTCTCCTTGTTTTTGCTATTCATGAATAGCAGATAAGAAAACCCCCCTTCCGGTCCTTTGACTGGGCCAATGTTTTCAACTGTATCATTAGTGATGCTGTGTCTTCTGCTCAATGGCCTCCCATTACTTTGTTATGCGAATAGTTCTCAACTTACTTCGTCAGATGGTCAAGTATCTTTCTTCCTGTCAAGACTTCGGGTGTGCAATCAAATCACAGCTTTTTCTCCATTTTTATCTACAAAGTATGTAATCCCTGTGCTTTGTCTAGAGCTAGCCGTAACTGCGGGTGTTCAGAGGAATCTTCTTCTGAGTCTGGTTCTTAGTGTTATCCTTCACCTGTGACCTCCAAAGTGGCGTTATTGAACTCGCTATTCAATGTAACTCACGCATAATGGGTCAAAAAGTATAAATTTTGGGTCTTCGTTTTGAAGAACCTAATTAACAAAATCTTTTTGGTTATCTTTGTTAAGTATCGCTTAGAAAATGGTTGTTTCCCCGCTGCATTTCCGTTGAGTATTTAGTCATATTGGTAAACCACAGCTGAACGTGGTCTTTTCGTGTTAATAATGTTCTACTGTAATAAAAAGACTCACTTTTAGGTTTGAAGTGTAAATTCGACGATAATCCTACAAAATAATGTTCAACATTTCATGAAGACTTAGTTGGTTTTCCATTGTCTGCATTGTACTCCAACAATTTCCTCAGTCCTCTTAAACATTCAATAATTTTTTATCTAGTTTTGACTCGTTGTTTTTAACTGCCGTCGTAGTTTTTTCCCAATACCACATAACTTACTGGTTAATCGTTGGAAATATTGCCAGTAGTTTTGCCATTAATTGTACTGCAAACGGTTCCAGTTATATTTATGCCTAAACCTGTGTGTACTGCTTTGTCATTTCATACCTAACATACCTAACTTTTTTTTCAAATTGAACATCCCCCACAATTGATCGCAGCTGTCGCATTCCCATAGACTTTCCACTCGGCCCATTTCCGGTCGTGCCTAACATGAGGTCAATGGCGCAGTGGTAAACACGGTTGCCTCATGAACAGCATGTCCGTGGTTCAAGTCCCGGCAGTGGCGATGATATGCACTACTGACGAGCTCTAATGAGAGCGAAACTCGAGTCTAGTGCTTCTGCTTTTCGAAATGGGCCGACTGGAAAGTCTATGGGGATGCGACAGCTGCGATCAATTATGAGTGATGTTCAATTTGAAATAAACCAAATCCCTTACTACTTACCAGTAATACCTAACTTTACTATACCATCATCATCATCATCATCATCGTCATAATAGACAGCAGTATATCAGTGGTTTGTGCTCACGCTTAACTGCCAAACAACCACCGAAAAAGAAAAAAAACTAAGCTCTGTATAGAAATTGACAAAAAAAAATAGAAGACGGGAGGGGACCTAACTGCTAAAAAAACATACTTAAGTCTATATTCAGACATTCAACATCAAGGTGCCTACACCTTGCAAACAAACAACCAAACTGTGAGTGAAAGTAAGGCGTCATCAGCAAGACAACTTCCTTACGGCTTTCAATGTAACGCTTCATTAGGTGCATCCACTTCACAGACAACTCGGCAAAACAACAACATCCATGCCACTGAGCTCGATTAGCTTTCACCTCACCTAACATCTCAAGCCACCGACTCTGTGAGTCACAAGGACCCTGATCTACAGTGCTCAACCCTTTCGTGAACGATTTCGTTTGTCTACGCCAGGTCATCACCTGTCCACCTCGTACCTTGCGTCAATCGGCCGCAGCGTCGGCAAACAGTGCTCGGTGTGGTAAATGATTAGCTGGCATCCTTACTACATGACCTAACCATCTAAGTCTGCATGTGTAAGGATTGAACAGAAGTACCCGTTTGATAATCGCTTTCAAATATTCACTTCCTAACTAAATCGTTGTTTACTCGTTCGTACCACTCGATACGGGCGATTGAACGCAGACATCAATGGTCAAATACCTGAAGACGGTTCATGTCTTCTACCCTGATGGGCCAGGTCTCGACGCCGTAATATAACAAAACACTCCTTGTCGCCTTATATATGCGACCATCAAAACTAAGATTTACCTGTCTGTCGCCATAGGTGCCCCAGACTAGCGAAAACCGTCCTAGCCCTAAAAATGCACGCATCTATTTCAGTCTCTGCATCGCCACCACCTCTAACGGAGCTCCACGATTTCATTATCTAACATTATATCCACATAATCACAGCAATCTTGCGGAAGCACTTTGCATTTTGAGGCTGCAAAGCGCATTCCGAGGTACGTAGCAAAACGCGAAATAGCGCCTAGCGTTTTTTATGTCGCCTGAAAGTTGTCAAACAGCAACACCTTATCGTCAGCATTATCAAGATCAGTCAGTCTTTCACCAGGTAGAAGGTCCACACCGACATCATTCGAAAGCCGAATAACAGTTCTCTATTATTTCATCCATGACGAAATTGGACAAAAATATTGAAAGGAGACAGCTTTGACGAACGCCGCTCATGGTGCTGAAACTGTCAGACAGTTCACCGTGAACCCTAATCTGAGCCGAAGTATGAGAGTAAAGTGCCGACAACATGTTCACATAGTTTATCGATACACCTCTACGTTTAAGCGACCCTAAAAGTGTAGATCGATTCACCGAATCGAATGCACCTTTACAGTCGAGGAATACGACGACTGTTTGGCCGACGGTATACATGACGCTGCTCCAGAATTTGACGGAGGGTAACAATGTGATCTATACATCCCCGGTCAGGGCAAAACCATACCTGTTCTTCTCTATTGTTTACCTCACGAGTTGTAGTGAGTCGACGAATTATAATGGATGCCCAAACCCTTGAAATGACTGGAGTCAAACTAATCTCCCTGTGGTTTTCACAAAAGCCCCGGGCTCCCTTTTTAAATATTGGAACTATTATCCAGTGACCCCAGCACGGAGAGATGGTATCCGTCGACCACACAAGTTGAAACAGTTGAGTTAAGGCCTCGACTAACACCACTCCACCTTCTTTAAAAGTCACTGGCATTAGATCATCTGGACCAGCAACCTTATTACGATTGAGAGCCGAGATGCAATTGCGAACCTCAGTCTCACTGGGTGGTTTTAAATCTAGCGACTAGGACGTGACATCAGAAGTTTGTGGAGGCAGCACGGTAGGAGCAGGAGGCCAGCTAAATTGACCCTCAGAGTGTTCCGCCCAGCGCTCCAACCTTCTGGATTTATTATAAATTAGTGTGCCATCTGCCTGGCTGATAGCTTCATTGACAGACGGTCGCTTAGGACCAGTAGTACGGATCAGCTAAAAGAGTTTGCCGCTGTTCCCTGAGGCATGAGCGATTTTCATTTCATTAACTTTTTCCACTAGCCAAGCCTCACGATCAGCCTTTAGACTACGTTTCAGTTTCCTACGGATATCTCTTCTAGACTTGTTATGTGAACTACCGGGAGAAACCTTCCGTCTGGCTTCTAACAACTCAAGAGATTTCTCTGAAATTCAATGTTTGTCAAACTTATGTACCCCTATGCCACAAGTACGTGCTTTAATAAGAACGACAGTCTTGAAAGGAACCACGCCACCTATAGCTAACAGCTATGTGGTCTGTCTGAGACCATGTCTGATTCGGAGAAGGCGGGCGCCAAGTATAGCGATGACACGCGCGATGCCTAAAACTAGTACTGGCTAAAGATAGCTTATGCTTAGCGCACAGCCGCAACAATCGCCCACCCTTATCTGACCGATGTGACGCCATCCAAAACTTGCCACCTAGACGTGATTCGGCATCACCAAGGCGACCCACCTGGACATTCATGTCTCCGGCCAGAACCACTATATCAGATCCGCGTGTCGACCGAAAGCGAAGGATCAGATCCGAGTAAAATGCGTCCTGACGTCGACGCCACTACAGTCAGTAGGGTCGTAAGCACACTGTTAGGGCGCCCACCCTGATACCGTCCCAAGGCGCCTCCGCCGTGAGAAAGAAAAACGCTTGACTTTGTCCTAGTTAGCGGACCAGCTCAGAGCGGCCGAGTGGTGACCTTGGCTAGTTTTTACCCACCTGACTTTTTATTCCGCTATGCCTATCAGTGACCTTAACTATTTTTTCCGTCAACTGTCCTCTGTTTATCCACCGCGCATGATATAAGTACTTTTGTATTTGTCGTCTTTGTCGCACACGTTTTTGGGGCGGAACAAACCTCTATGTTTGAGCGCGTCTTTTTGGCTTGTCTTGGGAGCGAATACGGGACAGTCGCGATACTATTCGGGACCGAGATTTTTGGCGCTAATATTATGGGGACGAGAATCCGAATTTTGCCAAACGAATTTCAGTAGCTACGACGAACCAGCGTACCGTTTAGAAGGGTTTACAACACAGACACAACGAAAAGATTTCTGAAAGTCTTGCGTCTAGCGTTGGCCTTAACGGAACCTGCCAAGCGGACACCACGAAGTCTACTGTTATCAATGTAACTGCAGCCGTCATGCTGAGGATTATACCTTCTCCAGCCTGACCTGTAATGGCCATTGTGGGGTCACGCGAAGTGTATAACCAGTATCGGGTGGACAATGCGGGTACTGTTAGTTTCATACGTTGACTACTGTCCTGTATTCTGGTCTCTGAAATATAGCAGACATCGACATGCAATGAGTCTAACGTTCGTGCGAGAGCGGCCTGTTGACCTATCTTTTTTGGCATACGAACGTTGAAAGCACCTATATTAATTCGCATTCTGGGTCTAAGCGAGGGACAATGGAGGCCTGAAGTTTAATGGCAAGAGGTAGAACTTACCGGCTCAATGTTACTAGAATTAACTACATCTGTTGCGGGACCTGTAAAGCAATTATCAGAAATGAGGGTCGTGAGGGGCCTGAGGGTTAAATTGGATGGGGCAAGGGAAAAAGGGGTCAGCAGTAGCATGTTTTCGCTTATCCACCCTGCTGTATGCAGCAGATAAGACGACTCGGTTTATACTGCGAGACGGCCGATGCAATATTGAATTAATTGTGTTGCGGTTATTTATGGTTGTGTGTGGGCTGAGATACTGCCAGGGCGCCCATGCCCAGACAGCAGAACGATTAGGGTTCTCAATCAAAGCTTTTGGCTAAAAATCCTATACCGCGAGGCAACGGGTGGGTGACAATGTACCAGAACTGGTACCTTTTTTGGAAAAAGATGCCAACTTTCTTCAGACCCTCAACCTGGAGGACCAGGAAACTGTGGCTTTTCAGACCTCTACCTGTTAGCCTGCGTGGTATGAGTGACTGTCGATGTGGTGTCCACACCGGCCAGTTTAGCCCAATATGTTGTCGAGATGCACAAACCGTCACACCGCGTCAAGCTCCAGTCTCGTTGTGACGGTATTGTACTGTAAATGTTGAATAATAACTTTAACTATTGACTGCCAAAGACATTGTTGTACCACTACTGGACATTCACCCTGTGAGATACACGTATGTTTACTAATCGTTGCATTGCGCAAAACAAGGTGGGGTTGAAGCTAGCTCCGGGTGGAATCAGCTTTGGCGGTTATCAAGATAAATGTGGAAATGGGTTTAATCACGTGAACATGTTGATCTTTTCAAATTTTTACTGACGTGAAAGAAAATCTGTCCGTCTGTGCCGAGCTCAGCTGAGCTGGTGACTTTTCGTCTTAGGTTTTGTAATGCTTGCACAGTTGGAGAATTGCACATCGTTCTAGGAGAATTACAGACGCTTACTGTAAGCTATCATCTGTACTGTCACTTTATATCGTATGCAAATGTCAGATTAACGTTGAAGGCATGCCGCACGATAAACTCACAGTCAGTTTAATGAAAGCAGGTCCGATTACATATCTCTTTCATTTAACTCAGAAGAACAATGCAAATGAGGAGAATGCCGACGAAACGGCTACAGATGTGTTAATCAAATTCACTAGCTGTCTTGATTCATTGTCCTTTCTGACCTATGTGCAAAGCCGTTTTCAATTTTCTTGAGGTATTTAGGAGTTAGATTCCTTTGGAGAAACCCGTGACTGAAAGGAGTGAAACGTGAGCACAATAACAACAACCAAAATAGTCGAGAGTGAAATTTTTGCGAACAAAACGTACTGGAAGATAAACGTTTTGTATGAAAGATGTCTATAAGGCCAATTTCAATCCTTATATCCGTTATGATGCTCGATCTGGGAGGGGGTTCATTGTATGAAATTCATTAATAGCTGTATGAAAATATTGAACAACGGACGCAAATACTATTACGTGGATGACATACCTGCATCCGTTGTCAGAAGTGCGTCGTCATTCTATCTGGTGACACTTCGAACATAGTGCATATTCACGATCCTAATAGTCGTTCTCGATCCATCGACTTTCTGGTGTTGAGATTTGCTCTCTATTTTCTGCACGTACTAGTTGCGCGATTTTACTTCCAAACGGAGGTACATTTTCTGCAACACACCGTGGTTACAGTTTTGTCCCCTGTCTAGCGTATTGTTGTGTAGCGTAACACTGATATGAGAAGGACCATCAAATAAGATTGGCACTGACCAGCCCCGATCGGTAGCGAACTAAATTAATGAAAAATATGTCACATTAGATCTAACTGTATTTTATTACATATTATTGTACATCAAAAGGTTAGACGAGAATAGTAAGGTTGTGAAACTGTCAGTTATGGGCTGTTGGTTCAGTATACCATTATCCACACAATTTACAGACTCCGTTGCTTCTTTCAGAGAGTTCAGCACTGAAACTGAATAATATACAATCTTCGACATGAACTTGAAGTTGTAGGATTCCTGACTTTGTTATTACTGGAAGTCTTTCCAAATTATTTGCGGCTGAGTTTGGTGATCTTAGTCTGATTACCACTCTATCAGTTTGCGCTGACTCTTACTGAACTGAGGGATGCTATATAGAATTTAAGACAAACTGATAGATGTGTATTTTCTTTTCTACACGTTAAAATAGTCTGCTAGGTATGGGGTTGGTCGGTGCTTATAAGATGACAATATTACAGCTTTCTTAATAGATGGAGTGGAATGTGTATCAAACCAGTCGTTTCAATCCTCGATCTCTACCTTGTTTGGTTTGTTTTCTCTACTGGGTCACAAGACGTGTGTATTTTCTTTGCAATAGGCGGACTGAAATATTTTGTAATTACACAGTTCAATTGCTGAAGTATCATAAATATTCATGTTTCATGCAAATGGATCCCCATCGTCACTCATTCGACGTCTTTTCACGTTAGAATCCTCTTCGACCTCTGTTTACATTAACCAGTATCTAGGTCAAAAGCTCGGATGTTACCAGGCTCATGATTGACGTAATCTGATGGTCAGCTGGTCACATTTATTAGTTTAAATACCATGTTTGTTCACATTATTTCGGTATACTAAAAGTGTTTCTGAATAGCAAACCTAGAACTTCTTCCACTTCAGAGGGTTAGTATCAGTGACGTTTTGATTTTGTACCCCCAATTCTACTCCTATTAGTTTCACATTCTCTAAGAATAGACTGATCATTTTACCTAAAATGCTAGCGCTCCGATTGCTATTAATAGTAACTTAAGTTGATATATCCTCGTTGTATACGATTTTGCAATAAGTCCATTGTTTATAGCTTTGGCTGTATATCTGCATCCATGCATAATAAGATAGATTCGCACATTTGCGTTACAAAAGTACCACCTAACATTCTCCGTTTGAATAACGAGGACAACAATCACATGCTTATCTCTAAGCAACGTAGGTCAGCACCAAGTCGTTACACTACACAATTCTACATTCGCTGGGGACAGTTAACAACATACCAGGTTTGCCCGCGTAATCCACACGGCGCTGAGACGATATCACTTTATATGCCGAACAGGGTTTGATGTTGCTTAGTCCGTATTTTTGCCTGAGTTAGCTATTTCGGGCCACACTGTTAGCGTCATCTATCGTGGCAAACAAAATGTCAGTCCTGTAAACAGTTCGACGCTAATAGTACCATTATTCTGAGGTATAGTTGCACCGCACAGGTTTCGGCGTTCTATAAAAGATCTTTGATAGCTGTTGTAAAATGCAAGCCGGCCATCTTTACTCTACTTATCCGTTACACTTGCTAATCAACTGTAGTGCAACGTGGATAAATCGGGGGGCAGCTTTTTTCCTAAGTAGGGGCTTCCGGCAATAGAGAACAACACAAACAAGCATGAGCCAAAGGCCCAGTAAGCCATACACACGACTTACACAAGCAAAAACTAAAGCGCCTCCGACAACACAGCAGCACGCTCTGTTGCCCAATGCAACTTCAGTCCGTACGCACATGCTGGTTTCGACTACATGATACATTGTCATAAAAGACTAATTAGCTACTTACTGTCAATATCACATGTTGAATATGGTAACTGTATGTCACATATATAATGTATATCGTTGTATATCGTGCCCATGACAATATGAACAGATGACCTTCTAGTTATGAAACAAATTCCAGGTGTATATAGCACAACATACGAAACCAGCTCTGTGTCCAGAATCAGATAGCAGTGAATTTATCACAACCCTGGTAATCCAATCCAGAATTTCATTATCAACGTTATTCCTATCTTCTTCCCGCCACTGACCATTTTTCACACCACCAATCTTTCAGTCTCCGGCACGCATTCAGCGTATGTTGGTTGCTCATAACATCTGTATTCTAGAGGTTCATCAGTTAATCGTCATAGGAATTTTAAACATACAGTGTTCAATATACAATAATCGTTTTTTTTTCTAACTGAGTGATTTCTGAATGTCTTACTGCAAATTTTGTCTCAATGCAAATGTGACTGGTCCATTTTTTTTAACCGAATGAGAATTGTTTGCTCTAAACGTTTGTCTGTAGATGCTCAGTTAATTATTTGTTCCCATATAGTTTTACGCACGTGTACATGAAAACAGTCAAAAGAACTGCCACATTAACAAACAGCCTGGAAATTTAAGGATTGAATTCTTCATCATCATTATGATCATAACAGCCATGAGCCTGACCAAAAGGTGCTGTGGCTCGGGCCGCCGCTCACCTCAACAGTGACGTGGAATATCCTAGAAGAAAACGTTACTAAGAAGGTTGAGAATTATTAAAAGAAGACTAAACGGAAGAAATAGAAATGGCATGGATACAGGTACGCCATTGACTGCGATACATCGCCATCTCGTATAGCGTCTCTAACCAGTGGTTTGAATGATCACGAGAACCCCATCCAGGCAGGTTCAGTGGAGCAGTCAAGGTCTTCATATTTCG
>LUCH01002139.1:85169-97816 GCA_013368495.1 Paragonimus heterotremus
ACCTGGAAGGACCGGAGTCCTAGTCAGCATAGCCGGCCGGATCTAAACAGTACACAAGCCCGACCACCTCGGCAAGGTAGCACTATAGGTCGGGTGAAGATTGAATTAGACTTCAAAGACCGTCAACTCGTAGACCGAAGTGGCTCAGTGAGAGCGGGATGCAATGTAAAGTAGGTCAATTATGTCTTTTGTTTGTTGTACTGAGAACGGTTACTGCGGCATTTGAAAAGTGGTATTGACTTTAAGGCAGACCGAAGCAAACGGCGATATTTGATACAATTCCCACCTATGAGTATGAGAAAATCAATTCGATCAAAATATGACAGACATGGTTATGTATACACGGAAGTGAATGATTGCAAACCTTATCTTTTGATTCAATACTAACCTATCTAATATTTTCATGGCTTTTTTCATTCTCTTCGTACGTTTAACTGACTCATGCCACTTGATAAAAACACCTGTTCTTGAGCCTTTTTTAAGCTGACGACTAGTACTGTGTTCATATTCCTAATGTTTGTTTCAATATATGCTTGCTATATACCGAATATAATAAGTCTGCTGTGAAGGCAGAGATGTGCCAAATGAAATATCGCCATAATATTTGTCTCACTCTTAGTGGTTAGCTCAGACCAAAGAATGTTAAAAACAGCAAAATTTTACATAACATTCGAACGCAAAGTTTATCAAGGATGGTGTGCTGAAGTAAAATTTGACAACCCAGTTTTGAAAGAGATCCTTCACTCACCATTCAACGGTAGGTGTAAGATATCTAGTGTATTATATAGAAATTTCTAGTACTTAAACAATTCACCGGTATACAGATATTTTATCTACCCTATACACATTATTAGGTCGTTAGCTTTTATGATGGGTTCGGTGAGCTGTACTCTTACCAACATGTTCGTATCAATGATGTGACCGTTCCGTCAACAACAAAGTTTTTTTGCAGTAGTTTGAGATCCTCAGTGGCATAATCTGCAGAAGTTTTCCTCAACAATACTGGCGTGATACAACTGAGAGCAGAGAACTACACGTTACATTACTGTAGCGGCCAGAGCTATCAAAATGATACCAGAACAAGTATCAGACAGTTTGGTTAGACCATATTCTTCCGCTGGAAGTACCTACACGATGGCTGTAGCCTGGATTTCCATGTGTACCATTCATTTAGATCCGAATTTGCTCGAAACGTTTGAAGGTTAAGTTTCTGGTGTCGGAGCTTCCCTCATTTTTAAACTGGTAGTCAATAAAAGCTAAAGGAATTAACTCGTTTATCGGATATTTTAGCTGGCAACTTGAAGTAAGTCATTGCCTAACAGAGAGAAGAGAGAGAAGTGATTCATGAAAGCTTATTTCGATTTTGTTGGTGATGCAAAACAGCTGGTATGTGAACAAATGTTTGTTCAGGAAGTCAGACGAAGATGTAGAAGCAATTACCGGAAATAGCTGGTAGGCTGGTCTGAAGTGAACACCTCTGGAATATCTCATTTTGGAAAAATAAGATGAAATGTAATGCAATTATATCCTATATTTGTCATCAGGAAAAATGTACTTCTAATTGGAGTAAGGCAATTAAACTTGAATCGCTGCCTTCTTATTTTTCCTTATAGATAGACGTTTCAGTAAACTAGTAGCCGTAAAATTGTACATTCCTACAACAACCGTCACAATGTCGCTTGATCCTACCTGCTTTCCAATGAAACAATTCAGCGTTAAGTTGGAAAACAAATCATCGCATGCTACACATGATGCCTGTAGGTCAGTCACACGAAGTCGTGACTAAGAAAGAATGCATGATTCGTTATGTATCTATTGGTTATGCATTATGTCTCCTAAAAAAATAACACATGAAGGCATTGTTTGAGCAATAAACTAAAGAACCTAGAAGAGGCAAGTTTTTCGGCTACATGCAACCCTGAGAATTCAGCTGAAAGCACAAAATAGGAATCTAGTTAAGAAAACTACATATGTTGTTGATAGTTGGAGCAAATTCGAATATAGTGCAAAATAAACGTTGAACACCCGTACTTGACTGTAACTTCCGCATTCTAACAGACATTTCCGCTAACTTCGTTAGGGAGAGTGCCCTGGACTCGAGGTTCGCTGATGTTGGAACTCAATGGCAGTACATACTATTGTAGGGTGAAAGAATTTCCAAAGTAATTTGTCGGCAATATTAAGTTGCTTTTAACTTAACATTATTTGTACCGTGATAGATTGACGTCCATTATTGGGTTTTGATTTGTGGAAGCTTCAAAAGCTCGGATTTGGCCCATTCACCCTAAACCTATCAAGAGTTTGTCATCAGAAACAGTGGTCATCTAGAACTGAACATGGAGTCCATGGCTCTTTCAGCCCGTTGGGGATACGAATGCAAATTCCTGAAGCGTCGTGCTTCTAATGAGACGAATTGCCATTCAGCTTCCTGCCTGTGGCTTTGTACGGTTACATATGGGGAAGTACACATTTGCGGACGCAGCACTTTGATCTTAGTGACCGTCTTCCATGTTCGAATTATACAGGAACATTTTTCGATGAGGCATATGCTGACTTTTTCCCAGATGCTTCAGCATAATGAAACATTCCTGTGAGAACTAAACTTCCTACTGAATTCGTTTTCCCGTTCATTCAGTGTGAGTACATTTTGACGGAACTAAAAACAAGTGCACGACTGCGTAAATTGTCCAAACGCACGGACGACCAATTTGATGACACCAGCTACTCCGATTCATCAAGCTCACCGGAAGATAGCAGGTAAGCCATTAGTTCTCAATAGTTCTCATTGATTTTTCAAAGGCTTTGCTAACCCAACGGTTCATATCAACCGGCACAACAAAGTATATTACAGTTTTTCCGGTGCACCGTCTCACTTTTTATTCTATTGCCAGTAGACGAAGGCGATACTCGAAAGGGTTGAGCATTGAGCAGTAGCCCATCTGATTCCCTCATTGATCACTTATTGACTCCTCGTCGAAATTCAAGATGATACACAATGAAAATCTTTCATTTACCGGAAACCCCTACTTTAACCATACTCAGTTTTCCATACCCTATGCAAAAGCCTGTTAAAACTTTTTGCATTTATTTCAAATGAAAATCCAAGGGCACGATTTAAATGTTTAACTGACAAACGAACCCAAATCCGCATAGCACCCCTACCACTCCGAGAAAATGCGAGTCTAAAGATGTCGTTTACTCAACTATTTTAATAGAAGACTTTATCATTTAATGTGTAAGAAAAGCGTGATTATTTAACCAGCCTTCTTGGGTTTGTAGTCAACATACGAATTCATTATACACTGATTCAAACTTTCAGCGATTGTCACAGATTATCCAATGCTTAGTCCATTTTTTCTGTATTTTCAGTTTCTGTTTCTTCTTCTACGACATACCGTCAACGACAACATTTTTCTGATTACTGGGTTCTCTAAGATAATCAACCTATCACTTACATAGAGAGTGTATTCAACCATCATTCAACACATATAGACTGGAAGAAATTCCCGTTTTATTGACTCTTATGTTATGATGGAATGTTTTGCCGATAGTATATTACCTTTTATTTTCACACTATACTCTAGTATAATTTTCATTGTTATACGATAGTTATTGTGTTGAGCACGAAAGTTAATGATGAGTAAGGGAATCAGCCATTGAGTTACTGTTCTTGAATGTCGGTCACATTTGTTTACAACTGGCTGCCCCACCTTCCTATTTGCTTAGTCAGGGACTCAACAACTAGTTGGGCAGAGTTTCGACAAAACGGTTTTAACTAACTCCATTGGCATTTCGTTCGAATGAACAACCTGCATTCATGGTTAAATAGACGTTCAGTGCAGTCATTTGGGTTGCCAATGGAACTTGGCTTAGATTCATAGCTCAAAGAATTACGTCTGATCTAAATCTCGAAGACAGCCTGTATAGGCGGTATTGATTAAATGACAGCCTGTTTCACGCAGACCGAGTGGGTATTGACCCAAAATGATTTTTTCGTAAACTGTGAATTACTTTAGCGGAATACCTTTCGCCGAGCGTTTTCGACTGTCAGGTATGTCCTTTAACGAGGTAGAAATTTTCAAAGGAAGTTTTTCAATTCCAACACAGTTTCGTCGTAAGTGACAGGCGCTTTGTAGAAGGGAATTATTATACGCATAAAAATGTACACCACTGTTTGTAACGAAAGAGCAGTTTGTGTTTCAATGAGCTTAAGTGTAAGGTTATTTCAGTGGTTCATCCCAAAACATTCACTGTCCCCACACAACCACGTGTGCACACCATAGGCAAATTGGTTGTCGTGACAACCAAAGCTTTACCTTAAGACCGGAGAGAACGAAACACATTGCTATATGGTGTGATAAAAAGGAATTTCTAGCAAACAAAACAGCTGTACGGAAACTGGTAAAAAACTCAGTTTATAGATTATGCTAATCAAGCCGTAATGCTCAGCATTGTTAAACTGAAGGTTGCGGTTTTGCCAGCTATTGAACGAGAAAAAAAATGCCCTATTGTTCAAAAAGTATCCAATGGATTACAATACACAAAAGTGCGGTCAGTAACTGGTTTCATAGAATCATATTTAGACGTTACGCTTTCAAAATTAAAACTGGCCAGCAATATTTCGGAAATCGTTTGGTTATGAAAATAATTAACCTCATGTTCCTCATGGTTCATTTGTCACCAACAACAATTACCAGATCACCGTCGGTCAATCGTTCAGTCTTGCGAAATTAATCAGTTTCTCATGTAACAACATAAAACAGTTGCTTTTAGTAAATGTTGGAACAGGGTAGTCGGAAAACAAAAAACGACAGATGCAACCATGTACTGTTAAGTCATCAGTAACAAATTTACGATAACATGAATCAGTTTTTGATAGCAAGCAAACAAAGAGATGGACAGTCATTCAGCGAGCTAGGAAAGGTCACTAAATCCAAGAAAAAGTCAGGTTCAGGAAGAATTGTCTCTGAACAAGCATAGCTGGCTTGAGACTATTGATTACGACAGGTTTAGCAAATCGCAAAACTCTTCGACCGGAATGAAGTAACAGGATTCCAAATACACAAGTTGGATCGATAGTGCGACCAGTAGTCAGGATGTGTTTAACGACTGAACAAACAGGCTGTTTACCTGTTACAACAACACTGACGTTCTCCACTAACAGAAATTTGCATCCGTTTATGGAAATATTGCTTTAGTTGGAGAACAATCATCTCTCGGTTCTTCATATGGAACTCTGACTGTAGTTACACATAAACTGGTAAACACTATGTGAGTTGACACTGATGGATTCATTTCCTTCGACTGAAGGTACCCATATCTTCTTTCTCCGAGGGACTACATTCTGTTCGGCTACATTATGTAGCTGTTTAATTAAATTTCTCCATCTCTGTATGCCTATTTAATCAAATTTACACTAATATGAATAGTTTTTTGCGGCGACCAAGTTGGATGTAAAAGCACTGTACACCACAACTTGTTCAGAAACACTTATACGTGAACCTAGCTACTTCCTGGACCTAGTGTGGTGGAATATCAGGTCGGAGGTATGAGCATTCCACACTCGGAGGAATACCCCAATGCGGGGGAAGTCCGTCTATAAACTCACAGCGAGCGGGTCGGGGACGTCGTGGGCGACCGGATGAGTCATCGCTCGACCGAATCGGACCACCGGGCGAGACATGGCGCGCAAAATAGGATGGATGACCGAATCGGAGGCTTGATTATTCCAACACTCGGAGGAATATCTCGACACGGTCGTGGAGTGCAGTCAAAGTCCGCAGTGGATAGACGGAAGACGACACGAGCGACCGGACAAGCCATCGCTCGACGAAATCAGACCAACAGACGAAGATTAACAGGCGGGAAATCCCCAGATAGAAGACGCCGATCACACATATAAACCGGACATAAGTGCACACGACGCGTGAGCAGAAACCTGGGGGTATTGTGGACTGGAATGCTGTCTCATAATCGGGAGCGCGCGCGTAGCATTTTAACTAACGTGTTGGACAATAAAGATTGTGCTCTATTGAACGCCCTTTCACTACAAAAATGATCCATCCTAACTAACCAATTGATTATCCACCCCCTTTCTCATTTTCTATGGAAAAAACAAATTATGTTATTGTAAATTTTGTAATAATGAGTCAATACCAGTTTTGTTCCAATCGCTACGTTCACTTTCTTTATAATTCGCAAAAAATGACAAGCTACTTACTAGTAACACAATCTTGATGGTAAATATTTGTGAAATTGAATACCGATGACAAGCCTGCCTGTCCGTCAGTTCGATCAATTGGTGAAAGTCAAAGACACAGTGGAATGGTTGAGAAACCGGAGTCCTAATGGGAAAATGTAAGCTTCACATGTGGTATTGCAGGTCAACTAGTGCAGCACATACTACGGAGTTGTGTCGTGACCTATTTCGGCAAACGGCACACTAACTGGTTGGGTTTGGCCTGGTCGCAAGAAACTCGGCTATTGCAAAATCCCGCCTCTAGGTGTATGAACCATAGGATGGGGTCCATTTTTAAGAACAGCGAGACTACTGGCGATACGGCTACCGTGGAGGTATTCGAAATGCTTAGAATCGTTATCAGACATGGGTATAGTGAACAAAAGTCATTGTAATAAATGATTAAACCGGTGATATAAGATTAATATAGCCAAACATACATACGAACAGAAATAAAACGAGTGTTTGTAAAACGCAAGGCAAAATAATGATACGGAATGTACTTTCTAAAAACAGTGAAGTGTAACGAACGCCTTCGATGTTTATTTCGGACTCACTAATTGTTGGAACCAGTCAGTACTCACTACCGAAAATCGATCGACAATGGAAAACAAAGAACCCGCACATTGACATTCGTACATTAATATCGACCCTGGAAAATAGAGCAGACAAAGAAACATGCTGAGCTAACGAGGTGCGGATCGGGTTGTGTTTTTGGCTCCGGGACGGATAGTACAAAATGAATAGCTAGACTAAGACAAAAGTAGGTAAAAATCAAAATCATCAGAAATGTACAGTTGGAAACAACTTTCAAGAATATTATTTATTATAATCGCTATCTAGCTTTACCCCCAGAAGACTATTAAGTAGTACACAAACCTTCGTTATTCTAGGAGATGGAAAATTGTCTTTTTGGTTTATCACAGTTACAGAATGATACACACAAAAACTAATGACATGGGTTAGGGAATGTCAAAGTTCGGGGGAGGGTCGGTTGAGAATGGTTGCTGTGCCCCTAGGATTCTTTTATCCACATTTAGTCTTGGCTACTTTTCTTCTGTATCTCAACGGGCTACCACTGGCGTGTTATCTCGAGTTTGATCATGTGCTTGAATTCTGTCCTGGCGAGCTTGAGTTTGTCGGAAGCTAGCCAGCAAGGCCATGTTGAGACTGGGAGTCCTTTTATAAGGATGTGGTGTATGACACGATAGGTCACTGTTCGAACGGCCTATGGAAACTCAGTGAAAAGATCCACAGATTACCTAAAGGTGGCAGGTTGGGCATATATGGGTATTATGGCAGCAACTGTCCCGTGCCTGTCGCGTATGCCTAGCTGGAGTCGATTAACAGAGGGCGTCTGCTATCAATTAGAAGGTCGAAATGCCGGAGAAACCCGACGCCGATTTTGGTTAAAGGTACCGCGGCAATTGTAAACATAGCAAAATGTCCACCGGAGGGCCAAATAAAGGATTAGAGATCGCTGTCCGTAAGTAGTTATAGGCATACCACTTGCAATACGCAGCTATGGGCTACATGGGGTTGGTATCTTGTCTTTTGTAGATGGAAACAAATTAAACTGTGCACATGTATCAGTCAAAAACGTGTTTCTAACTCCTACATCCTTCACAATGAGGCGACAAGTTGCGACGCCGACTACGTTAGTCATCATTAAGGTGACGTTTGGCATCCGTTGTTAGTTCGAATGTAGCCGGTGCCAAATTTTATACTTTCAAACCTCTTCATAAAGACAAACACTACTAATAGCAGATAAATTATCTCTTGAACAAGCAGGCAGGATACGTGAGCCTTACTCACAAACGAATGTATTAGAAAGTTTAGATTTGAGGAATAAATCAAGTGAGGGTTATTGAACAAGCTAAGTGCAGAAACACAAAAGCAGGACTTTAAAGTTTAGTTTAAACCTGGATACACTCTGTTGGTGTGTTTTAACGAAAGCGAAACCAAGAACAATTGTAATTGCATGTTTAAATGAAAACAAAATTCGTTATCACACCGAACTCCCCGACTCCAATGGCGTTAACTTAAGCTGGTAACACGACGAGTTGATTATTCACATCTTCGGTTGTCTGTCGCCCGTGTCCCGAGTTTAGTCACGAATAAAACATGTTTCAAGTGTCGGCATCATAGCTTAATAGTATCGTTTTGATGTTTATCTATTAATGTCTCACCCTTTTGAGACAGCTGGCGCTTATACGAGCAACTAGTTCAATTATTAAGGCAAACGAGGTGAGGCTGATATATGGTTTTGTTTTCAATGTTATTACTAAATTTACTAAGACTGTAATCATATTTCCTCACGGGATGATCATGAAACATGAACGTTACTTGTAACCGATTGTGAGTGAAAGTTTAATAGTACTGAATTAGTCATATACAGAGGAATAGTAATGGACACATCTTCCATACAAGCACGGAGATGTAACTCAGTTCCATTTCCGGAAGAGAGCACGCAATAGCGAAGAGCCTTCACAAGAGCAAAAGTCAAATCAGCCGCTTTCTTAGTTTCAAAATTTGGCAACTTGAAATTTCGGATGTGCAAGATTTGTGCAAAATGTTCCACTTTCAATAAGTGGAAAAATATTTTACCTAATGTGATTTCCGTACTTTGAAATGCAATGTCTCTAAATGTTTGCATCAACAAGTTTGCCCGTAAATGCATAGGTACTATTGGTCAACTTTACACAACAAACACACTACACATGTTCTTTTTTGATACCTTCAGTAACACAGGATCTGACAGCTCCAACTGTGACGAGTTGCCAGCCTATTATGCGCACATCCTTAAGAAGGTCAGTTTACGGCCCAGATTTCCTAGACGAAAGTACTTAATTTGCTCGATGCACACCGTTTGAGTAACTTGACTGTTCAAAGAAGTTGATAATACTTTGAGTAATTCCGTTTCGAGTCAGTTCACATGAGTACCTCTCCAGTAGCTGTTTGTCGTTCATGCCACTTTTCTGCTATGTTGTTGTGCATGTTGCAGTCGGACACTGACCCAGTTTCAAAGAAGTTCTGTCTAGTATACATACACGCACATGTCAAATCTAGCCCTTGCGCGCGCTAAAATTTGACTAAACTTATGTTGGCACAAATTTCCGGAGCAAGCTGTTGACCGTTTTTGCTTCTGGATATGACAGATTGATATTGGGATCCAGCATACACAGAACTAAAAAACCCATGGGTGGACAATAACTATGAATTTGGTTGCCTCTGGCCTACTCTACTGTCTTGATTATCAGGCCGTCGTGATGTGACTATTGTGAAACTAAAATACGATTCAAACCATCCAGGTAAAACCGGGTTAGACAGACGATCAGATGGCAGTTTGGCTTGCAAGATTTCCGGATGTGCTACTGACTGCGTAGGTGCTCATATATACTGAAGTAATGCTCAGCAAGCGTACGGACAAATAACTTTCTTTTAAAGGTAACTTTTTCACTATTGAGCCGAGGACAATTTTTCGAAGCAAACTGAAACATCTTACTAGAAATCATTCGGCTGAAAGTCAGTCAAAACGAATCTATAAAAATTGATTGTATACATTAAAAGGAAATATAGCTAGGACACATTTTACAGCAGTTCCATGTACTGTAATCTGGAAAACAGTTTGCACCAAGAGCTTCTGTCAGACTGTTTATCTAGTTAGACGCATCACTCGGTTATACCTCCGACAGCTTGTCTAAACTTCCAGCCACCGGTTAAGCTGTCCGGCAACTTCAGCGTTGACTGAGCGATGATATATATTCAATTTTTGGGGTACCTAGTGTCTTCGTGATTAGCTGATATGTCACCAGTTTAATGGGATTGGAATCATGAGTTACTCTATCGTCTGCTTCTGCTATCTATCGGAACAGTTATTCACGGCACCATTTTCAAAATCGACTATATAACAGTGTATCTTCTACCGACCTCAAATTCGTATATGCGAACAGTCAGTAATTTGAACACGATTGTGGAGAAGTAAACCAAGATAGCATGGTACAACTGTAGCTTTTGTCATGGTGGAGTTGCCCTCTTGCAGTATTCCGAACAGAAAATAAATTCAAGTTCTCTTAAACGAATAGCACTCGAATTGTCTAACTTCTGGTACATTATGTTACATGACCGAAAGACTTCCTGCGTTATTCAGAAACTTGATGTAGCCTTGAGTATATACTGTTATGCACAAAAAATTTATTGAATCAGTTATCAGTCTAACGTTTACTGGGTCGCAAATCTACGCCAACTTCTCATCATAAAGTCAGATCCTATATGAAACCTCTTAAGTGGATCCGTTCAGCTACATCAATTATTGAAAATTTTCTCGTAACAGATGCAGTATTCATCCACGTTCAATATTCCATTGTAGTGTGACTTTCGTTGTGTTCACCTTCCCACTACTTTCCTTCAACTCACCATAAGGAGGATATTTTATAAATCAGTTGTATTCATTACGATGATTTTGACTGCTGAACGGTTGGTTTAGAACTTCAAGTGAATGACGCGTCTGTGAACGTTAACTGTGTATTAAATGTTCTCATTTCAGTATAATTTGAATAGTTTAGAGAAGAGATGTTGTTTTGAAGACTCAAGTGAAATGTGAGCAAGATTGTCCTGGACATTTATTGTCATACGGAAGCCTGATGCCATATTAGCATAATAGTGTAGCGAACACGGCGACTCGCTCAGAAAATTATGGATGGAAATATAGAGCGATGACAAGATAAGTCTTAGCAGGACGCCAACAACATTTAAGTATGTGCATGATGTTTTCTGTCACATTTTTGTTGTAAATTTACAAGACGACTGTCTATCCTTGCGGTCATCGCAAAACTACGAAGATGGATAACAGTTTATAAGGTGCTTTTTTCAATCCACTTAATATCAAATAACGTGTAACAGACATGTCGTGCTACCTCGGATTGACGAACATCTCAGTTACACACTGAGGAAGGTTGAGACTAACATCAAAACGAACAGTTGTCAAAATTTTAAAAGTTCGTTCAAGTACACTATGCAGGATAGAAGCTAATGCAATGAATAGAAACCTAATGACACCATGGTTTTAATACTGTCTTTGGAACGCAGTAATGTTGATATTTAGTAGTCGGCACTTGAATAAAATGCCCTTCGTATTTCTAGTAAACCTGACAGATCGCTATCGTATCGCTAATGGATATATCTCGCTGGGTAGTCCTGCTTTGGAGTTTGAATAATTCTGAACTCTGGTTTCACCAGTTACAAAGATGTACCATTAAACAATGATCCTACTTCACCCGTTTCAACTTAAGTGTACGTCGAAAACATTAGGAATCGACCCAACCTATCGAGCCCATATGTCTTAGGCTTGAATTTCCAGTCCGTGTCGACCAGTAAACTAACCTACTTCAGACTCTTCCATTTTCCCCTGGCATTTATAAAGAACTTGTATTAATTACTGATGGGTAATCGGGAATTTGGTTACCTCCAAGTTGAACATCACCCACAATCGATCGCAGCTGTCACATTCACATTAATTTTCCAGGGGACCATTTCGAAAACAAACTTCTTTTTGGAAGAGGCCGACTGGAAAGTCCATAGGAATGCGACAGCTGCGATCAATTGTGGGTGATGTTCAACTTGAAGGTTCCAATAAACTGATTGTCAGTCGGTGGGTTTGGTGAACAAACCCCGTTATACCACGCATGCTTGTGAATTACTTTATCACTGTAGGCTTCCCTGCCTATTCAGTTGTTTGGATATAACAGAAGGAAAACTTTGAGCAAGCAGGCAAAGTTAGAAAGGACACTGGAAGTATTTTATGTTTGAAACATGGGGAAACCTCGATGACAACACCTGTGTTTATTGCACCTTGCTCAATCACACAGAAACAATCCAATCTTTTGTATCCTTCATCCTGTTTTTCGTTTCATTCCTTTACCCCATCTTACTAGTGTCACATATATTCATGGTTATTTATTACTACAGAAGCAATACGAAGCACTAGCATCCACCAATATCTGTCTTCTCAATGGTCACTTACATCAATAGACAAGTACCTTTTGTGTGGCAGGTGAACGCAAATAACAGAAACGTTCTGTCTGATGATCCACTAAAACGGATTATCCTAAACTTAGAGTGGAAATCTTTTTTCCATACAGAAGTCGCACACGCACATATGAATGATCCATACAGCTAACTCCACATGCTACAGTAGAACGCAGAAGCTGACGCGTACACTCATAAGTGTAGCGAGTGTTTTCCTTACTGGACGCTGATTGTGTGTAATTATGAGACGTCGACAATGTTCATCTGTCATGCACCTTTGCAGTCAACAGTAGACAACGAACATTCGTGTCAGCTCATTTGTGGCTCAGCACCTCAGTCCTGACCTTTTCTGCTACCTTGGCGTGGTGGTCAGGCTTGTGTG
>LUCH01002140.1:11333-36681 GCA_013368495.1 Paragonimus heterotremus
GAGATACTAGATGTTTTTTGACCGTACTGGATAATATGCCGGTGGTCACGGTCAACCGTTGAGCGATCGGAGTGCTCTTTATTTGAAGGTACCTTTTCCAACCCCCTCCTTCCTGATACAGAAGACAGCAGTGCCGCAACTACAAAAATAGTTCTGCTGTAGGCCATGGGATCGTGCCTCACTACCTAAGCACTCCTATGCGGTCAGTAGTGCGACATACAATCCTATGAGTGTGACTGCTTTTTGTCTGACTGTTCCCCTTTGATCTATCTGACAAGGTTGCACCTGGAAGGACCGGAGTTCTAGCCAGCATAGCCCGCCGGATCAAAACAGTACACAAGCCCGACCACCTCGTCAAGGTAGCAGTATAAGTCGTGTCAAAGAATTGCATTCCAGTGTATACAGCAAACAATCTTCAATGCTGGGCTACTATATCCATTGATTACGATTTTGCAGTTAGATACGCCTCAACAGATAAGTTCGGTCAAGCAGACGCCCTACTCTAGTTGATCAACTCACACTGCATATAAGCAGAAGATATTGTGTTCGCATCTCTCAATACAGAATCAGAGGTTAGTACTGTCGTTGCCGTGACTATATCTTATTTACCTGTTTCCTTCGCTATAGTCCGCGATTTCACTGAAAATGACAGTGTTTTACAACAGGACGTAGAATATCACAACGGATGGCCAAGCACTTGTCCAGGAGCAGAACTTCGTCAGTTTTTTCAGCGTTGGACCGCACTGTCCATTGGTAATGGGGATCGTGTAGTTGTCCCCTCTGTTCTACGTAACATGATATTGTCTTAGTTCCACATTAGGCACCCTGACATTAGTAGGATGAAAAGCTTGGCTCGCAGTTGTGTCCACTGCCCTTGTGTGTACGAGAGGTTGAACCGATTATGCCGCAGCTACTTTCCATTTGCATCTAACTAAAGTCTTCCTAATCGCCACCCACCTCAGCCCTGACCAACTCCAGAAAAACCATGGTCACGTTTACATGTCGATTACGCTGGCCCCATAAACGGGCAAAAATTCTTAATCGTGGCTGAAACCCTCGATAGATGGCCAGAAGTATGTATAACGTCCGAAAACACCACGACCGCCACAATCCGACATCTTCGACGTTCGTTCTCGACGTTCGATGTCTCCGAGACGATTGTCAGTTAATGGCGCCTAATTCACTTCGCACCAATTCCGTGAGTTTGTCCGTCATTTTGGTGTCACCCACATAACCGCTCCATCTTTTCATTCCCAGTCAAACGGTCAGGTGGAACGTCTTGTTAGCACATTCAAGCGTGCACTCAATAAGGCCAGAGGGGAAGGAATGACCACTGAAATCCTTAAAACCTTCTTAGTCAACTGCAGATCTACACCCAATCCACAGTGTCCCAATAGTTGTTCACCTGCTGAAGTGCTTATTAATCGATCGCTGCTACTAGTCCATGATACCATATTACTAATACTTGAAAGCTTACGAACGACAACCAAGGTGAAACCAACATTGAAACCTGGTGATCGTGTGCTGATTCGAGACTGTCGCACTGATTAACAGAAGTGGATTGTCGGTACCATTATCAAAAGAACCAGTCACGTAACCTCCAACGTACAGGTAAACTCGCACGTTTGGAAGCGACACGTCCAACAACTGCGAAGGACCGGATGCAGCCTGCCCTGTACCGAACAGCAACAATTAAGTTTCGACCTTGTCATGGATTCGTTTGACTTAAAGTGCTCGTCAGTCGTTTATCAACCCACTCAGAATACAAGTCAAAACCCGCAAAATAGACGCTGAGGCGACATTCTTACGAAACACCTGAAGAGGAAGGTGTCAAGAACGGCTCGATACGAAATGATCTCACTTATGACGCGCAACAGGGCGCTCACGGAAAGGTCAAACAAGTGCATCGACGGGACATGAGCGTGAACCGACCGTCACAACAACAACAACCATGGAACCTGTCATGGAGTGATCGGCACAATCGTCGGACGAGGCCAAAGCCAAGCCACTGAAGCGAGTTACTGTGCTGATTTCATGTATAATGCCCTTTGACAACGCACAATGCACCTGTGTTGTGCCTCGTTGCTGAGCCTTTTGCAATCAGTCGGGATAGCTTGAGGTCGTATTCACTAGCGATACAACTGATATGAAATCGAGTTTGCCGCACAAGTTATAAGCAGAAGATCGATCAATAATCGGGCCATGGTTTTAGTTACTTACAGTATTCCAAAACATGATGACTTAAATACTTACTGGAAACTGACGATATGTCAGATAGTTTACATAGAAAGTTTAAGTTATACTTTACATCTATACTATTGTACCCCGGAGGTGTTTTGCAGTCAATATCTCTCTCAACACCTTCTGGGATTGTGGTGGATGTTTGGTCGTTGGCAGACTGACCAAAAACGTCTGATCAATTTCGGCCTGTGAGCAAAAAGAGGCCCAACAACTGTTGAAAACAAACTTGACACTGGTCGAAATACTTTTGTATCTCTAGAGCAAATTTGCCGGTGTACGAGCGAATAGAACCGTTGTGTTTCTTAATCGCAACTACGGGGGATATAATTAAGTGGCGGTTCAAAAGTGCAGTTATTCTGTGATCTTGTGATCTTCACAGTTGTTGATCAACAAAAGACCTGACCACAGAGGCACTGGCCACTTCGAGCGAACTTTCGATGTGACTTCTGGCTTGAGACTTGCTTTTGACTTGATCACATGACCCTGGGTCTGCGGTGAACACATCTGCGTAGTGGTATGGTAACTCCCCGAAAGCAAACGGCTGTATCGTCACTAGGTAAGGCGAGATACAATCGCTTACACGCACTTGTGGAGTCGGTTCGGCAGTTTCAATTCCTTTGTTATGATAGTTTTTAACCTAAATACCCTGGATTGGGATGGTGTTGATCACAACAGTGGAACACACAACAATAGAGTAATAAGTGAGTACAAATAAGTGAGCAAAAAGAGCCAGAAAAAGCAACGAAGCAACATGAAAAGAAACAACTAAAAAGTTTTCAGTCATTGACAGGCCGCTGACCGCAACACACCGCAATACAAGAGGGGATTTCTAAACAGTGGATGATCGCGAACTCCTTCACCAGGTAAACCACAACCACTAGCCTTGGTCAGCGGGATTGTCACTCCTGTCGTAGCCATTTGCTGCATAGTGGCCTGATAGCTGTGCGATCTCTTCCAACCGTCAGCAGCCACCTTGAACAACACGTGGTGCGACGGACTCTTCGTCGTCATGGTGTACACTACTCAACCACCGAAGGATGTGCATTCTCACCATTTACGTTGCCGGTCGTGAACTTGCACACTTCCCAGATACGCTTCAACGGACCATCGGGTTGTTCAAAGTCAGCTCATTTAATACCAACTAACCAGCAGAGACGGCATCGAACGTTGAAAGCTTCGATGCACGAATGGGTCAAGTCTTTGAACTCCTGAGCAAAACAGCGCGCACACACATGATAAACGCTATCTTTCCTGACAGTCAAACGTGTTTACGACGACACGGGTGACAAAAGTTGACAAACATACTATCTGTTTTTGTTATTCTCGTTAATACCTCTTAACAGTATTACAAGTTGATGAGATAACACCACTTGATTAGCGACCAACGTTCTCAAGTGCCCTCCGTGATATGACTAAGATAGAGTCAGCACCCGGTCGATCTTTTAGTAACAACCTATATTTTAAATATGCAGGGTACGTGATTCGCAGACCAGTCATGTCATTTGATTAATTCAGCATAGTCTACATGTTCTTTGAAGTAGAAGTAAATGAAGCATTGTTGTCCGCATACCAGGTACACTTCGGCTTGCTATCTAGGAGAAGCTCCACTGCGAGATTGGCAAAATATCCGAGTGTTCCTTCCAAATAATCGTCCATGGCAAAATTAAATAGCGAGGGGATCCAACATGCCTGTTGAAGGTCACTTGCATTGGAGAAGGCTCGAGATAGTCGCTAATAAACGTGCACCTTGCGCCCAACGTGAACATTCTTCTTTGGAGCAGACCTCCTCGCACGAGGTTTGCTCATCAGTTATAATCTCTGCTCAGTTTTTGCTTGCATCAGGTCACTGCTGTAACTTGGTCATATGAGCATATTGTATACCTTCGCCGCTCAGTTTCCAATTGAAAACCCTAGTTTTGCGAGTAGTGTATTCGTGAACAAAAAGGAGACTAAAGCGGACAGGAATAATGGCAAGGCCTCAGTTAAGGTATTAACTCCAAAGTGAACGAACGTCTTTTTAATGATGTGACGCCACCGATAACTGAAAGTAATGTGATCAACTTACACCCATGGTCAGATTGCATAGAATAGTCTTTACGTGACGCATTGCCATTGTTTGTGTTGAAGTGCGTAACTCGCCAGGCAGGGTCCCTGGGATGGACATAACTGTAATAGTTGTTCGTTATTGTCAGTGAGTCGCGCCTGAACACTAAGCAAACCACATAGCCGCTTCTCTGGAGTAAGAGGGCCAAGTTGTGCGCTCATATCACAAGCAAGCACAATGATACCCGAGTGCTTATTTTGTCTCAGAATACCAGTGAGTCCTTCGTAGATGGCGTTTTTGACTACATCTGAACTACTGACTATTGGAATGTATTCAGATATGTCAAATAAACAGCGGCTTTTTGGTCTATGCTAACAGACCTTTTTTTAACCGAATTGCTGTCTGACGGCACATAGGTGGGTATTCATTAGGATTCAATCGAGCAGGCTCTGTTTTCTCAGGGTTCAGTACAATCCTCAATTGATCGCGAGATTTGGATTCATTGTCACTGGAAACCCTGAGAGAGAACCGCTGATTTATAGCACTGTCCAAGGACGGATTCATGTGAACGACAACGCTATGATCGTTGTGGCGCGTTTAGAGGACAGTGAACATATAGTTCTCGATTTTAGTGAGTGTTCGCTGTTGCAGGTTGATGACTTGTTTGTGGGCAGCGTAGACATCAAAAGCGCCAGTACCTACAGAGTTGTCTTGGCTTGACGAAAGGGAAGTTAGGATTAGGAGAAGAAAGTGAAAATGAGTGTACTGGTCTGTCAGAACAAAGACAACTTCTGTTACTTCTCGCTTATTAAAGTGGCGGAAGGGAGTCAAACTGAGGGAGCCTGCCTGAAGCGTTTAACATGCGGGACAATATGATGTAGGGTTTCCTATCCCGTACTGATAAATCACTTGACTCAGGCCTGTCCAGCCGTAGGGTGCAGAGACTAATACCTTGATATCAGATCCCGATCGCTGATAGGCCCGGTAAATGTATTTAAAGTCACACCAGACTTCTGAATGATATGGAGCATTTTTTGATCGTATTGAGTAACAGACCGGCAATTGCGATTGACCGTTTGACGATAGGACTGCTTTTTATTTGAGGGTACCTCTTCTAACCTCATTCTCTCTTATTCAGAAGTAACGGTGACACATCTATGACAGTAGTTCTATTGTGTGTCCGTAGGATACGGGCTCATTATCTTGGTTTTGCACAGTCTGAATTACGACACAGGATCCTCTCAATGTAATTGGCTTTTCTCTGGCTATTTCTTTCTTGGCTTGTCTGAAATGTTTGTATCTGATAGGATCAGAGTCCTAGTCATCAACCCTCCCCCGAGTCGCTGCCGTTCACAAACTTGTCCGCCACCCCTGTAACATTAAACGCTAAGAACGTTTCGAATTTTTTCTCCCGTAGTCAATATTTGATTTGCTGTTCGAGTGCACACTAGTTTACCAGTGTCCTTGTAGAAATCACTTCTTGCTTCGTAGTTTTCTGGTGTACACATATATTTCTCACTGGATTTGAATAAATTATTGGAAATCCATGTGGCGATTATTGTTTTTAGTTACATTTGAGCCTTATGTTGGTTATTTGGCTCCATAACGTACTTTGTGTATACTTCGGCAACCCTTTATTCGTTAGGATGGCTCATTGTATGTTCGCTAGCCGCTATGTTGTTGGCCTATTCTAGTTTGCTTTTGTGCGTGATACTTATCCTTTTGGTCAACTCAGTTGTTTTTTTGACAGCAATGCTTCTCAAAATAACAAAATCAGATGGTAGACCATAGTACATTTTCAACATGCTCCCAAGGATTTGATTAATGTATTCATGTGCTGTTTTCGTGGGTTCTTTATGGATGACGTACATCAAACGTATGCCCACATTGTGCTTGAGGTTTAGGGCTCCCATCATCGGCACGCACCTATAGGCTACTATCGATCGCTCACAATTTCACTGGGAGTGTAGCAGGACTATCTGATCTTTCGTCGGTTATTTTGCGGCTGAAAATCTTATCAAAAGCTGCTCGCACTTTCTTGTTTGTGGTCACGTTCTCCAGTGATCTGCTGTATGAACTATCTTACGTCGCCAATGACACTATGCCCCAGCAATCCGTAAACAGTACAGCATTTAAATACAGTATGGTGCTGACGTTAGAGATGACACTTGTACTAATTTAATGTTTGGGGCGTATACCATGTTATTCATAGTTCACACTATCTGTATTTTTTGCAGGCTATCTCAGTCATGGTCCATATTTTGTTCGGTTTATCCCTGTGTTCACATTTAATGACCCAGTGCACTGCTCATTTTTATGACATACCGCTGATTCCGAACGAAAGGTACCGTGATAATAGTTCCGCTGTTTTCGATGAATCCACCGGATATTCTTACCGGCCGCACAGTCCCTTGATTCTGTGTTCTTATTTGCCACATCACTTTATCTGGTGTGAACCTCCTGGTGGTAAGTCAATAACGTGCAACGTTTCTTTCATTTATCTCTGCTTTAGACAATCGATGGAATAAAACATTGGACAATAAAACCGTTCACGGCTGTTCTAAGTGGGGTGGGCGGTACGCGGATAGTGTCCAGCTGACATCGATCGTTTGCCATGCTTTGGATAACATCGAATGCTATGGAAACCGAACGTTTCTTCTGTCGGATTATCCTTGTATTCACTTCAAGGGGCATTATTTTGTGACGACTTTTATTTACAGTTTACTTCTGGGTTTTTTCGGCGTTGATCGTTTGTGTTTGGGCTATGTAGGCTCAGGTATTGGAAAATTACTCACTTTGGGAGGTCTTGGTGTATGGTGGGTGGTGGATATTGTACTTCTTATTAAAGGCGATCTTCTCCCGGCTGATGGCAGTTCCTGGATGCCATTTTTCTAGTTATGTTAATCTTTTACCAAATAATAAAACACTATTTCTCTTCCTTATCACATTGTTCTTCTGTTGTATATGTCGTGCCTATCTTGACCATGTGTAGTATCTTATATTTCATAGACATGGATACAGCCATGACGGACGTTACACTTCAACAAGTGGATGACGATGTTCGATTCATGGAAAAATATCCTGATGGAGTTCCGCTTGTGGAGATGATTCCGTTCTACGAATTGCTTGCTCGAGATGAGCCTCTCAAGTTGGAATGGGTGTGTCCAGGCAAAAGAAAACCAAAGAATGAAGAAGGTATTAGACTGTTTGTTATTCGGATACAAATCAACTCTCAGCCTTTGTTTCTGAGACTTATTGCTTAATGCTCTTGTTAACTATGTATTGAACACTTTTCAGTAGCAACCACGGACATCCCGCAGTAGCGGATTGCTTCACCTTTGCACTGAAATGTACATACATGTCACGGGTTATGTTAAATGGATCCAACACGGTAGGATGCAATGCATGAAGTGTTCCAAATTAAATTCCAGTAGATTCTTCCGGCTATCTTGGACACTCCACGGGAGTTTCATTCACTTCAGTTTTTCTATTATGACATCACCCTATATATATACATTCGACCTGTTAACAAATGCTCATTGGAATATTACTTGCGTCTGGTAATGGCGTGTTGCGTGCTGTCATTTCCTCCACAAGCTTTAGTATTCGTAAATATTCCTTCGGACACTCATTGATACAACGTTGGTCCTAACACTTATCGTCTTCAACATAACAGTTCGACGTGGGTTATCGACCACAAGAGTCACTTCTGTTATCTGAAGGTGGATTGCAGTCATGATTACGATAAGCTAAGTGAACAATCTTCAGTGGCCTCTCCTAGGCTCAAATCGTATCACGTTAACTACCAAAACAGTGTTTTGTTTTTAACAGATCAATGAAGGCACTGAAGTGCCAAACTGTTAATGCTTTCACTATCCACAGCAAAACGTTGGATATCGTCCCATCTCCGTTCGATTGGCTTAACTATGTACACCACAAAACTATACATAAAAATAAACCAGAGGGTTAGTCTCCTTCATCATCATAGACAGCAATATATCTGTGGTTCACACTGATGCTTAACTGCCACACAACCACGAAAAAAGCAAACCATGCACAAGAGAAAAGAAAAAGGGAAGGGATGGGGAGAAACCTACTTACTTAAAATAACTGCATGTCTTTAATATTTAATGAGTTCCCCACTAGCTCCTTTACCTGTGGTTTTGTTTCTCATCCGGCAACTTCTCTAATTACACGTTCACAGTTCTTCGGTTCTAAACCTGGTTACGTTTTGCGTTGACGAATGCAAGCGCCGTCGTCAGTTGTTCTTTGTCTCTACTAGATCATCATCCTAGTGATTCCGATTTACCAGCACATGATCTCCGATCCGAATGGTGGGGTAATTCACGTTCCAGTAGAGCAAACCAACCACCTCAAAGTCAAAAGATCGCGTTGGATACAAAGATTTCCAGCTTGCTTTTCCTACATACTCTTTGCCTGACAATCTCAGAGTTCATGTGTTGACATTGTAGACAGGTGCGTTTATGCTTCAGCGAAATTTCAAGCGGACCGGGCTTCCTAAACATGCAACAAGACAAAACGCGCAGATGCCCAGTTTACCATCTCTTAGACCTACCCATACAATTCATCTGTCACAAACGAGCAGGCTAGTAACGGCCGTTTTGGTATTTGAAACGCCACTACTGATCACTTCACTCACATCTCCCTCAATCCTCACACATCTGTGCGAGTAGACTAAATTATAAAGCGGATCTAACATTCCCCTTCAAAGTAGACACAGGCATCTGTCGATCTTGAGTTAGTGCTTTTGGGGAGCAGCTATATTCCATACTAGATAACCGCTTTCGTCTATTTGTGTAAGGCGTCTTAAGGTACTTTCAAGAATTCAGATTTGGGCGATGTAATCGACATAATCCAAGTCGTTATATTTGCATTCTGATGTGATTAAACACGTAGCGCACGTTACGCAATACCCGACGTGTTCCTACCCTGAGGACATTTGTCATCACCAGAATGAGGTCCGGTGGATTTTGAAGGAAGGGTGATTGTCACAACCTTGACGATCACCGCTGGTGATTAGAGATAAGTACACTACTAAACACTTCTGATCATGAACGAAGCGGATCGTGGTCAAGCTGGAGTGGGAATCGCAGTGTTCCAGAGCAGAGCATTGTTTCACCATCATCATCGTAAGTAACAATACATAATTGATTCACACTGACGCTTAACTACCACACAACCACAAGGAAGAAAAAACCAACCCTGTATAGGAAGAGAGAAGAAAAAAAGGGAAAAGGGTGGGGACCTAACCACCAAAAATTGCTACTTCTACATTCAAACATACAACATAAAGACGCCTAAACCTTACAAACGAACAACCAAGCTGTAAGTGAAAATGAGGCGTCATCAGCAAGACAGCTTCCTTACGGCTTTCACTACCGTGCATCATTAAGTGCACTCACTCCTCAGACAACGTGGACAAACAACGACAATATCCACGCCACTGAGCTCGATTAGTCGTCATCTTACCTATTGGATCCCAGTAAACAATCAATTGTGTGTTGCCAAACTCAATGCATCGGTTAAAATCTGTCAACGCAAGTCGGAAAACGTTGTATATTCAGCAGACCGGCGTATGCTCCAATGGGTATCTGTTCAGATCCTGTCAACCATGCATTGTACGACATCCTCGTTGACCTTCTGAAACAGACTAAACACTCGAATATCGTTATACTAGCGGGCGATTTTACTGATCAATTTGGTTGTCTTTCTCCACATGAGGTGCGGCTGATAGGTATGTTTGATATTCGGGTACAACGCGCTGACAATGGTGCAAGATTGCTGCAACTGTGCGCATATCACGGTTGCTGTATTTCGAGTACCGCATTGTATTACATGGAGACCACTCTGTTACTGTCATTCATGAACACAACTCCATCACATATTACTTAGTTACAGGTAGCGCTACTCTGTTAAAGACTGTCGTGCATTTTGGGACTTTCGGCTGGACTCGGTTTATGCCGTTGTGCTTGTCCGTTTTGTTTTGTCGTTTGACCACTCGTAGGTGCAAGATGTTTGACATGCATTCAGGTGAAAAGAAAAAACGCTCACCAAGAGGTACTGGTACATTTTTTTAATAGTTCAAATCATTTGAAAGAACCTTACGAACACCGGAAATAAACCGCAACAGTTGTGAAGGTGTGTTTTGAAGTGATTTGAACAAACGTCGGTTAATTGCACCTGGCTGTGAATATGGTGACGATCGCCGAGCATTAAAATGCAAGCTGACCAAAAGCTTGCGGAAAGACCGTAAACACCGTCTTCCAGAACAGTCGAGAGAAGTGGAACGAGCATTTATATCTGGGAATAGCAGAAACTCTTTTTCCCCTATTCACATTAGAACTGGCTGTCAGGTCTGTGAGACCATATGGGACAAAGCTGGTTTGGTTGTCACCAACCAATCGCCGACGTGAGAGGTGGGCTGAACATTTTAAGGAACAGTTCAGCTGGCCTCAACCAGACCGTTTAGACGACTGGACTTGAATGGTCAGTTATTACGTTCCAGACGGCCCTCCGTCGAAAGCAAAAGCGACGCTGGAGTTGAAGCCACTGGGGCGTAACAAGACTGCTGGAACGGATCTACTCCTAACTTCTATTTTAAAAGATGGTTGGGAGAGGTTTACATCAGAACTGACAAAACTCCTCCGAACGGTTTGGGAAACTGAAGAGGTATCTCGCGGTTGGTGGTTGTCAACAATAATTCTGGTCTTAAAATAGAGGCTCCGAAATCTCTATGAAAATCATAGAAGGATCAGTCTAGTTTCTGTTGGGACCAAGTTACTTACTGGCCCCACATTACATTGGCCGACTAAAAGCCCACAGAAAGTCAGATACCCGAAGGACAGGCAGGATTTCGATCGAGTCGAGGTTACGTTGATCACATTTTTACCTTGGGACGGATATTGGAACCGGTACTCTTATAGACAGCCCGCGATCGTGATGTTTTTGGACCTAAAAGCTGCTTTCGATTCAGTTGCTGGTAACGTTCTCTGGAGTTGTCTCCTTCGCAAGGGAATACCAGATAAATACGTGAATCTGTTGAGATCACTCTATGCTCACTCTTCAAGTAGAGTAAGGGTTTATAGACAGCTGTCTCGGACGTTCATCATTTTTAGTAGTGTTCGTTAGGGGTGTCCGATTTTCCCCCTTCCGTTTATTTTTTTCATGGACGACATTTTGGAAGGTACACTTTGGGAATCCAGTGAGCTTGTTGTCGAGCTTTTTCTTGGCGCCTAGATAGACTGATCTGGAGTATGCGGAGGACATTGTCTTACTTAGCCCATCTGTCGTAAACATACAGACCATGCTGGACAAGGGGAGTGACCGGGCTAGTTTGTATGGAATGCTCTTCGCACGTTGGAAGTGTAGTGTTGCTTCAAGACTGGGGCGTTTCCACTCCTACTTTCTTCATTGCAGGTAATTCGCTTGAGACTGAACAGTTTCCCATACCTGGGTAGCACTATCTCGTCAGCCTGTAATATTGCTGATGAGATATTAGCGAGGATAGCAAAAGCACGAGTCGCCTCTGCCAAACTGCGTTATCTGTGGCGTCGAGAAGACGTTCGGTTGTCGCTGAAAGAAAGGGTATATAATGTCTGTGTGCGTTCCATTTTGCTTTATGATTCGGAAACGTGGTCTCTTCACAAGGATGATGTCAACAGGCTTGATGTGTTTGATCATCGTTGTCTCCGCCAATCGGCCCATATTAAGTGGTCTGGTTGCGTGAGCAATGTGGCCGTTCGCCGGCGCGTATTCCAGAATGCTCGGGATACGCGATCAATTGGTCAACTAATTAAGTTGCACAGCTTGAGATGGTTGGTCACGTACTCTGTATGTCATCTGTTTGTTAACCGTACCGGGCATTATATACTGAGACCACCAACAGTTGGGTGAAACCGCGTGGTGGTCAAGCTACAACGTGGTGACCAAATATGAAGACCCTGAATGCTGCGCTACGTAAAGTGGTTAGGTGTCGCCTGGAGTCGCACCATTTTCAGTTTCTCTGTATAGTCTTTTATAATTTTCCGACCTTTTTACTCTTCTAGACCATTCTACGCCATTGGTGAGATGATTGGCGGTCCGAGCCAGAGTACCTTCTGGTCAGGCGCAAGACCATTATGCACATCATAATGATGAGTTGGGTCGTTTTCTGCCTTTACTGTAATTAGGCGCTCAATAGGGTGTATTCTTGACGGTCGCAAGGTGCGTTTTTCAGATCACCACAAAGTGGCCTTCCAGTCAGATGATCGGTTTCACACACATTAAGCTGGTTAAGTATTGTGCCGTGCTAGCGGTCATTTACTTCAGTAGTTGGAGATGATTCGAAATGGTCAGTATTGTGGCTGGCATAAGTATCATGAGTCCTTATAACATTTCCAGTCCAGAGTATGACTTTGGTTTGATTCGCAAATGGTTACATTGTGCCAACGGGCTTATTTGAAAATAAAAATGATTGCCTGGATCTTTTCTGTTTGCATCGACTTGGTTGCCACCCCTAACTCTTGGTAAGCAAGTGAGTGAACTCAAAATAAACTTTGAAGAGCCTCCAAGTCCCATAAGGTGACTTTGATTTTGCTCAGTTTCCTACTACATGTTTAACTTCATAGGATTACTGTCTTTCGAATCTCTGTTAGATAGCCATCCCGTGACACCAAAATGTAGTCTTTCTAATACATGCAGTATGCCAACATTCTGAACATCGCTTTCACTCTGATCACATTTGCTCTCGTATAGTGCGTCCGAGTCAACGGAGTCTGTGTAATTCTATTAACACGTTCTTCAGCCTCTTTGGGACGCACGCCGATGGATCGTTTCACTACTCATGCAGTATTTCCATCATTCATTTGAATTTTTGTAGACTGAGAAACAGTCACTTTTGGAGTTTCATCATATGTTGAATTTTAAATCTCGGTTTAGAGAGTGCACTTACTGAGACGTTGTACTCGATTTTACCAATTCCATGGAATCTAAAAAAGTGATCGTTTGTATGCGACCACGTTAGTGACCAATCCCGATAATTATTTATCTCGGTCTTTTGGTTACGTTCTGGTTCTTTATTATGTGGTACCACTTACCGCCGTGCCCGTTTGCCCACACCCACTGTACCCGTATGACTCCTGTAATCTGTAGTTGGAGACGTTAGGAGGGACGTTGATTAATCGACATCACTAGTTCGAAAGTTGCTGTCTTCTGATTTAGTTGTGTACGAGGTATGGACAATTGATGAAGCGAGACAACAGAATTCTTGCGGCGCCCTGTTGCTCTCAATTGAAACTTGTTTGTATTGTGAAAGTGTGGACATCTTGATGCTGAGTGTTTAAACTCAGACATAAGGGTTTTTCTAAACCAAACCTCCGCTCTTGTGTTTTTGACCTAACATAACGCTACTCTCATGTGTGTATAACAGTTAATTCTCAATCAGTTGTTGATATTTTACCGTCGATAATAATGTACCCACTCCGTATACCAATTTCATGTTCATTTGTTCGTTTGGGGTTTTTGCCTGCTATGACATACCTTATTTTCCCACATATGTCTATCTTTTCATGTTTTAACTCTTCGATGGTCTGTTTTTCCTCTTACACCGAGTTGTAGTGTTTGTATTTGAGAAGGAGCGAAGGAATGACCTCCTTTTGTAATACGTTTAATGGTACCATCGAACGACGAATACGACGTCAGTCTTCGTGATTTTTGGTTAGGCGACGTTGTTGAAAAGACAAACATGAAATCGAGGTAAATCTAGCATCCAGTTATGTCTTTCCCGGAGAGTATAATCAAGCTACATAAATATCAGAAATACGCGGGAGAATGCAACATATATGGTGTATATTTGTGAAAGAAATTCATTCACCCTCTCATTACTAACTGTCGTGAGGCTAATAAGAGGATGCTGTGGTTCCAGCCGCCGCTAATCGCAACTGTGACGTGGGGTAAGCTAAAACAAGCAAGAGGGTACCAAAAATAATAAACATAGATGCAACGAGGCAAGACGAAATAGCTAAAAATGTTGTGGACGTAGGTGTGTCATTAACCGCAGTATTCGACACTCTCGGATAGTGTTTCTAAACAACAATTTGAGTGACCACGAGGTCCTCAATCGGTAAGGTGACACCTACCCACTCGGCTCAACGGAACAATGGAAGTCTGTACAGTTCGTGACCGTGTAATTGCTTGGCCACTCCATCGTTCTTATCCAACTGCCTTAATGGTTAATGTGGTGAGCACATAATTTCACCACACGGATTGTACAACTGCGGTTTACCTACCTTAACATTGAAATCTACATGGTCAAACTCTTTCGCTCTGATGTACTCACATACTTTGGCGACGGGGTGTTTACAATGTTTATCTCATCTCTAACAAACAATCGGAAACCTGAGTTTGAGTTGGCTTGCAAATCGGTGCGTCAAAGTATAATACCTTCTCCGTGGTTTTGCTTTATTTATAGTCGGGAAGGTTATTGTACAATTCCAACGTCATTTCAGACACGAGCGTCAACTGCGGTAATAAAACTTCGACTTTGCCTCGTCCTTCAACCGTAGTGACCACAAATAGTCTCCCCTATTCTTCATGACTCATCTGCAACGTTATACTGCCACTCACCTGTCATTTGAATTCATTACTTCATTATTATTTTGATTCTCACGAATTCGGCCTATAGACAAAATAGTTTTGATTCACTGATCACAAAACTTATCATAAAACTTACATTTTTTAGTAAACTCGTCGTGAATTGGTATATTTTTCGTACTGTCATTGTTTGTTCACATTTACGTACTAGCATCTAGCGATTTCCTAGCTTTCCTGACACTCAATCTGATTTACTCGCTTCCCAAATTTTTGGCTTTCACCTGTCGTATGACTCGGCGTACGGAGATCATTCTTGGTCATATCGGCGAGCCTATTAAGTAGTATAACATGGTGTGTGCTCGCTAATTCAACTAGTGACCTCCACCTGACTAATACCCAGCTCTAGTTACTTCTGAAATTCCGGCCCCACATACTGGTAGCTTCATTTGGGCCCTTTTGTTTGTCTCACGTTTAAATTGTTGATTTGCATGGCTGTTTGTTTGACGCTTTAAATTACTAATGTGTCAAGTTTGTGGCTAAAATGCGTTCGCTCAGATATTCGTTAACCGTTTGTTTAATCCCTCAGCGAAGACGAACACTGTCCTGGTACAGCGTGCTCCATCCGTGGTAGCGAAGGTTACTGCGGAATCACAACCCAGTGCTTCAAAGTTGGCCGAATTCGATTTCGACGAGGGCTCAGTCCAGGCGCTTTTTCCTGCATCGGGTGCCGAGAGCACTTTACCCGGTGCAAATCCGCCACTTAGAAGAGTTGGTGGCCTTGGGCGACATCCACCTCGTCAACCAAGGGTGGCTAATATGGACAAAATTTTGAACGATCTGTTTCGGAATCGCAGGGATGCGGGTCCCCAGCAACATGAGACGACTGACCTTACAAAATGCGCTGTGCCTGCATCCGAGACGGTCTCCATGTTGGTAGGCGGTGATAAACAAACTGACATAATACAGAACATTGAACAACTGGTAGATGTCACTACGAGTGTCGCTCAGCCTCCTATTGGAAATTGTGTGTCAATGATACCTTGTGATTCAGAGCCTTTTCAATCAGAATCAGCGTTGGGAGCCAGTTTTCCAACCACAGTAGCAGACACAAATCAGTCTCTACCTGCGACGATTACGTTGGACACTGTTTTGGCCGTACCAGCTCTCACAGACAATGACAGCATGTCGGTTGGTTCAAATCAGGAGCATTGTACAGTCTCTCAATCGGACTGTGATGCAACCCATTCGCATAACTCGACTACGATTGCTGAACCTTGGAATTCCCAAATCCCTTCGCAACTTGCTCAAACTCAAATCGTTGACTAGTGGTTACCGTTGATTAAACACACGAACGCTCTTTGTACAGTCCCTTCCCTCTCTCTGACGTTTCGCAACTGTTTTTCACAACTGTTGATTTCATTTATTTTCTAGATCTCGCCCTGGTTATTTCGCATTTCTTGTATGACATCGTTCTTATGGTGTCAGTTCTCTCGTTCACTTACGCTCTCTTGCGATTGTATAATGGCGATTTGGACGTCATCTGTGATATGACAGTGGAGCCTACAGACCCCACTCCTTGCTTCTCGTTGCACTGCGCAATTTTCGTTATGCGATGCGATCGTGCTGTCTCAGTTTTATGACAACTGTAGTATTTTGTGAAGGGCACTTTATTGAAGAGATAATTACAGGTGATTGGTTGGATGTTGAATACTTTCAGGGTTTGGGCTTTCTAGATTTACCATCTTCCAGTCAATTTGTACATTTTCGAGTTCGAAACATGCCTCTTATTTGCAACGATGTTTGCATCTTTAATTCTCAACTCAGTGAATCCATACTCGTAAACGGTTGAGTCACCTCCCAGAGCGATGGAGCCAATACCTCTCGAAGTCGATTGAGATAGTTAGCACATAGATCCTCGCCCATTTTGGCTTACCTTTGATTACCATCGTCCCGGGCATTGTCATGCGTATCCAACGATTACATGACACAGTAATAACTGATTTCAACACGGATTCTTTTTCATTCTGTATAGGGTTCACCACTTTTAAACAAAACATTGTATATTCAGTTTCCTTCTTGTGTCTGTGTCTGTAGCTTCCTCCGTAACTTTTGCAGTTCTGCCGGTAAATTCTTTTGTCCCGTTAACCACCTTGTAGCATATTTGACATGTTCAGATGGTAGACCATGCGCCACTTCCAGTAGTGTCCGATAATAGCCAGTGTCAAAACTACTTTCCTCTGGGGTCATTATCGTTTGTTGAGGCATTTTGAGCTCACCTTTAGCCACTATGTTCAGAATATGCGAGTTTTGTCCGAAAAGACACCCAACACACATTAGACACCAATTCCTTACCTCGGGCACATGCAAGTAGCATAGTCCAAGGTGACTAGTAATCAGCAACATTTCTACTCCGTCGGTTATGTCCAGAAGACTCTTTAAGAAAACCAAAGTGATACGTTTTTCCATCGACTCAGTTGTGCTTGTCGGATTGTATATAATTGTATGTATGCCTATGAAATATAGAACTTTTCCGATGCGCATGATAGCGACCAAGGTCGTACGCCAAAGAGTATGTTTCACGTTTACACAAAGACCAAATATTCGTGTTCGCAAACCTCCGAGCGTATTGCTTAGAACAGTCTTTTCCCTGTGTACGCTTGTGATACAGCGTAATGCATGCCTTAATCTGTGATATTTTTTTACCGTACCGATGTTAATGAGCAGAATTGCGATGGCCTGCAAACCTCCGTTGCAGAGTAATGCTTGATGCAAGTCAACAAAGAACACCAAACGTTTTGCCCAACTCGGGTCTGCGGAGCAGATAAACAGACCGTTCACAATCCATAATTGATAAGTGATGGGGATGACGGCTGCAAAAATTGTTCCAATGATCAAGCAGGAACCAATAGCACTCGTCATTACGGATATGGAGATCTCTCGAGTTTTTGTCGCTGATATGGACATGAAGTAGGTAAGTGATTCCAAGACCAGCAGATTTATTCGCGCCGTGTTCAACAACGCACCCACGTAATTAACCGTTTTGCACTCCAAGTGTCCTACGTTCTCCAGCTGTATGCTGTGAAGCATGAGCCAAGGCACTCCTTTAGGCAGCACGACCATAATTAGGCCATTATGAATTAGATACAGCGTGTCGAGCGCGACACATGCTAGGTTAAGTATGCGCTGATAAGGTTGCAGTGATGAGACGTGTAAAAATATATACACAAGGACGAATTCATTAACAAGGCCAACAAGTAGAATTGGTATCAACAGCAAACTGACTAGTCCTCCAATCACAGCGAGTATTTTACATTTTGCATAGTATGCCGGGCATGCCTGGTACAGTTGCTCCCCAAAGTGGTACAATGGATCCATTTTTGCCTATCCTTTTCTGTCTATCACGGCTAAAAGCTTCTTTCAAATCCTATCAAGTTTGACCTCGTGATCAATCGATATTATCGCAATTGTAGTGGGACCAGGAAGCGAATCGACTATGTTACAAAACAAACTACAGTAACTGTTCAGGATAAATTCCAGTACACTAAGTCCACTACCCAATGCAGGTAACAAGTATGAAAAATGGTGTGTAACAAGAGGAGGAAAAGGTAACCGACTCTACAGTACCGTTAAGTACGTATTAAGTTTGTGATATTCTGTCTTTTATCTAATTCATGAACTTGTGTTGTTTCATGGGTACATGTTTGGGCCGGACAATTTCACCGAAGGATATAACCTTCAGTGATGATATTAGTAATTTATCGCGTCTCTCGTTATCTCCGCTCACCACGTTGTCGAGCGCCAGACTCAGTTTTCACATTCAATGAATGCTTTCAGCCGTATACAATCTTATCGCATTTCAGGGAATTCAACCCCGAATCTTGTAGCCGAGATGCGAGCGTTAACTGTGATTTTATCACTTGTAGTGGAACCAAAAAGTGAGTCGACAATGTTGCAAGACAATCTACAGTAACTGTTTACGATAAATTCCACCACACTACTACTATGTTGGGAGAACGTTCTTCTTGAATAACTGTTGTATACCCTCGGAACAATACGCCGATTCGTTGTCGATATAGAGGTGCGCTTGATACAAATCGGATTCTCGTCCCGCTAATAATTAACACGGAGATCTCGGTCCCGAAAATACCGCAACTGTCCTGTGATTTACTTTCAAGACAAGCGAAAAGACGCGTGCGAAAAACAGCTTTGTTCCATCCTAAAACGTATGTGACACAGGCGAAAAATACAAAGTTTATATGGGGCGTAGTGACCAAAAAACATCCCCGAAACATCAAATAGAACAGTTACCGAAAAACATAGTTAGAGTCACTAATGTGCATGGCGGAATCGAAAATCGGACGGGTGAAAAACCAGCCGAAGTTAACTCTCGACCGCTCTGAACAGTTCCGCTAATTAGGATTGAATAGATCGTCTTTTTTCTCGAGGACGGAGGCGGTTTTGGACAAAAAAATGGATGCCCTAACAGTAACAGAAATTACAGCGAATTCAGTTCCTCCAGCGTACTAAATTGGACTGTTGCAACAATTAGGTCCCGGTAACAGCAACCACGTGCAAGCAGAAGCCACGACTTGCGAGGATCAAGTGCGTATTGATTCAAACAATAGACAAGTACTTTGTATGTAAGATGAACGTAGCAAGTATGGAGAAAAGGGTGTAACAAAAAGGTAACACTCTACACACTTTACCATATATTCTAGTGATTATAACAACTGATAACTTAGCTAGCCCGCCTTCCAGAGCTATTTTCGACTAGTTTATAAAAGTTTGTTTTGGTATTGGTCTGTTCGACGAGATTGGAATTTAGGTTTTGAAACGTTTCATCACAAAGCGAGGTGACATCGTCAGTGTGTAATTGTTTCAGCGTATAGTTTTTGAGCTTAAAACACTTACTGGGACCCTGATAAATGCTTACCAGTTTTCAAGCCAATCAGTAGATGGGTGATCGTTGTAGGCATTAAGGAAAGGAAGTACAACCGCTAAAGGTATTAACAAGATGTTTACTGTGTCTACCTTCGAGATGGTCTCCCTGTGTGACCATTGTACGTAAGCGATTCTAATTGAATGCTTGGAGATAGTGATTCGGACATTTTTGTGAACAAGGCGGTGCTGAGCACTCATCCTTTAGTCTGGAGTTCTTTTCTGACCACAAACCAAATCTGACCAGGACACAGTACCTGTCCTGACATAGTTGCCCATCAACGTGTTCCTTTCAGTCATGTTTTAATTTCGGACTTCACTGAAAACGTTAATCCCGATTTATACTGCTACCTTGGCGAGATGGTCGGGCTTGTGTACTGTTTTGATCCGGCGGGCTATGCTGACTAGGACTCCGGTCCCTCCAGGTGCAACCTTGTCAGACAGGACGAAGGGGAGCAGTCAGACGAAAAGCAGTTACAGTTATAGGACGAAATTGTCTTACTTAGCCCGTCTGCCGAAAACGTGCAAACCATGCTGGACAAGGGGATCGACCGGGCTAGTTTGTATAGAATGCGCTTCGCACGTTGAAAGTGTGAAATGTTGCTTGATGACTGGGGCATTTCCACTCCTACTTTCTTCATTGCAGGTAATCCACCTGAGACTGTGAACAGTTCCACATACTTGGGTAGCACCATCTCGTCAGCCTGTAATATTGCTGATGAGATATCAACGAGAATAGCAAAGGCACGGGTCGCCTCTGCCAAACTGCATCATATGTGACGTCGAAAAGACGTTCGGTTGTCGCTGAAAGAAAGGGTATATAATGCCTGTGTGCGTTTCATTTCGCTTTATGGTTCGGAAACGTGGCCTGTTCACAAAGAAGATATCAACAGACTTGCTGTGTTTGACCATCGTTGTCTCCGCCAATTAGTCCATATTAGGTGGTCTGATCGCGTGAGCAACGTGGCAGTTCGTCGGCGCGTATTCCGGACCGCTCGGAGTGCGCGATCAATTGGTATTACGACTCATTTTATGAGCACTTTTGTCTAATTTACCACTTTTCGTAGCACCGGTCCTCATTGTACCATGTACAAATTGATTATTAACGGCCTGCTGGAGATTTGGTTAATATGTATTGTTTGTACGCGTGTGTTAATTAGTTTCTTTGTATGACGTTGTTACTAACAGACTTATTGTAATACTCTGAATTAGGGACTTCGAATAGCCCTAGAAATCGCACTCGCATTGAAATCTCCCACGCAAGTAATAAGAAGACCTCGTACTGGTTGCAATAAGAACTTCATATTCATGAGACAAGGAGTTGAATTTATCAATTTACAACAGTATTAAATAAATTCCAGTCTACCATTGGCTGGTCGTATTAGCACATACAAAGTCACAAACTTTACATTAATTGGTGCAATACGGAACAAAGAAATTATCGAATAACTGAAGGCCTAACATTGAGATTATTTGTCCAATCCTGATGTAGTATCTTCAACGCGACGTTTGGATTGGTCCCTTGTTAGTTCCCCTATTGTGTCGGGGTTTGGATGAACGGTGAATCGAGAAGATTTTCACCACAATTGTATGCACGCTTGTGAACACGTGGTCAGACGAAACGATCACTATAGGTTTTCGATTGATACGTTCATTGGTTAGTGTAAGTTTCGATTGTCATCAATTAGTTGGCTTAAGAAACGGCCACTGTTCTTGGCTGTGTGCATTTCAGAACATTCTGGCCAACACAATACAATCTGTACATAGCAGCAACAATTGAACGAACCAACCTCTCGTGCAGTTCGTGAGAAATGTACTGGTTCTCCTTTGGCAGCTGATGAGAGTAAATTGAAATGTTGGCATCTCGCGATATTTCTGTGTTTCGACTAAGTTGTTTCGGTCCTTCATTTGGTGGGAATATGGCGTGTTTTTACTACAATCTTATCCTTTTGTACCATGGAACCTAATCTACGCTGAGCGAATGATCTACTCTTTTTGCAGACGATTTAAGTTTTCATATGCTGTTATTGTCATCATCTCGTTGTATGAAAAAGCGTCATTTGTGTTGCCCCGTTAACCTTGAAACCACAGATCAATAATTGATTGTAGAAATCACCTCGCCTTCAATCTGTCAAGTGACGTGTAACATTTGGATTCGTGTTGCATTGTATCTACCTACTGCTGTCCGCAGTTATTGTCTAACAAATCAGTAGTTAACTTCAAACTTAGAGAAATATGAGAATGTTCCCCCAAAAGTAGCCTGCTGACTTATCAGCGACACCGCATGATGCATAGAAACTGCGGTTACTTGCCACCACTAATGGCATGAAACGTAACACCTGATTATAGTGAATGATACCCTATTTTCAGTCATAATTCATTATATATTTTTGATATTTCCATTTTTAATCAAGCTGTTAAATTATCGTTTCCGATATGGAGGTATATCACAATTCGTTCCAAGCATCGGTTATCTGCTTCATCCATTTTTCCACGGATGCCACTACACGGAGTTAATGCGTCGACTTTATTTTTTTTACTGTTCCACCATACTCGTCTGTTCTGAAGAAATCATTTCTACTCAACGTTAGTTGGAGGAAGATGTCTCCGAACTGCACACGTTCCCCCGATGTGAAGAACGTTTTTCTTACCATTGTTGAGAGACTCACCTTTGATGTCAGTAAAGTCTTCTGTAACATTGTGTAGTCTCATCTTATTTGGTTAATACACATACTTCCTCGTGAGTTGTGTTGCTTCTCAATATTTTGTCGTGATCTATAACTTTAAACTTTTTCTATATTCATCAAACGCTTATCTGGTGATTGTAGTATTTCCAAGCCCAACTTCCTGAACAGCTTCAAACTTGCAACTTATTTCGCCTCAGTAATTTCGTTTGATTCTTATCCTGGTCTTTGTACTACTGTACATCCGTATCTTCAACAAATCTGTATTCCTGCATGCACAGTACGACTTCTCACTAATTCTGGTAGTTTTTATTTTACAAAGTACAACTGTAAAACTGAAATGCGAACGCGACTGTTTCTCTTCTAAGATGCGCAGGTCAATCTCTTCTTTTAATTTGGACCATCAAACTTAACACAGCTACCCAGACTGTTGAACATCTTGGCTGTCTGCGGTCGTTCATTGATAACGACAATGAACCTGAATGGAAGTTGCGGTGGCTAGAGCGACCGCTAACTGCAGCAGTGGCGGAAAATGCCTTAGAAAAAAAATGCGCCAGGAAAGATTGAAATAAATGTCAACAATTTAGTGCAGAACTAGAAACCATTTTGGATGCAGAGTCGCCGTTAGATGAGACACGTCATCTTGGACGGCTTCTCTCACTAGCGATCTGAGTGGTCACGAGGTCCCCGACTGGGAAAGTCACACTTGCCCACTTTGCTGAACCGTACAGTCAAGATCTCTGTGTTTTGTGACTACGTCGTTGCTTGATAACCCCATAGTTATGCCCAACTGTTGATAGTCTTATTAAGTAATGTCTGTTGCGGCAAGCGCCGGGCTGGCATGCGCAATACACGTCCGAATGATTGCAGGTTTTGCAACGTAGTGTGTCGTATTGATCGTGTATTCTGTACATCCCGAAGTACATGTTAGCGGACACTGCGTCACTCACGCTATCAAATCGCTTGATATGCGTTGAGTGACGGGCACTGATGGGCGGAGACAACAAATCTATTACTCTCGAACCAACCACTTTTCGAACGGTAGGTCAAAACCGAACACACAGAGGAATCACTCACTTAATTTCAATGACAAATTTATGTGATTTCAGTGTCACACACTGTGCATGTGATCCAGACCGACGTGTGCCTTTATTGTTCTTGTTAATATCCCATCAGCGGTGTTATGAGACAAAGTGATGAGGTTACCCATGTGAATGAGCCGGTTCAAATTCTCTAGTTCGTGTTAGTTAGGAGAGCCTGATTGAAATGGGAACAAATCGTAGTGATTGAGGAGGTTTGTTGTGAAGAATTATGCTCTGGCGCATCTGAGTAGTTGGGACATTGATGAATTCCTGTCATGGTGAGTCTTATGAACAAACATCACTCGAGTTTACTTGGCTTTGAATGTGACGTCGGTTGTCGAAGGTTTAAACGAAAAGCGTGAGCATCACTTGATCGAAAAGTTGAAATAGACGGAGCGAACCTTTCTATCTAGGGATAGCAGAATGTTACTTTTTCTGCTTTGTCGATCGAGTCCCTGTAAACGGAACTGCCGGTTGCCTTCAAGCCATTACCGTTGGTGATGGGCTCAGTCATGCTCTCACCAATCCTTTTGCTCGAAATGGTATGGGGAATCTGGCAAGCGAGTTGTTGAATTACATGTAGCTTGGCTGAAAGTTTGGCGACGTTGGGAGAAGTCGTTGCAAGATATTTCTGGGAACACAGCCGCACGTGAGGCACACAGCACAGTATGCTTCTAAAAACTGTTCCGGCTAATGTTACATACATTTTCATACAGTGTTACTGAATTGATCGCCTAGTAGTTCGAGACACTAGAAAATTTCGCCCATTGCCAGTATTCTGGAGTACTTTGTCTTTGATTTGTCCCAAGAATAATAATGAGATCTTGGTTGAACACGTTGACATTATCCACGAAATTGCAGTTTGTGTCCAAGAAAGTGTGCAGTCAATTCTACACGACCTCCGTCACAGCGAGACTGGACCTAGACGTGGTATGACGGCTTGCGCATCTCTATGATCTAATAGGCTAAACTTGATGGTGTGGACACCTCACCGCCAAAGTCATTCATGCCAGGCAGACCAATAGGGAGAAGTCTGACAAACTACAGTCTCCTGGTCCTCCGGGTTGGGGGTTGGGAGAAGGTTGGCATCTTTTTCCGGAAGAAATACTAGTTCTGATATACTGTCACCCACCCGCTGCCTTGCGGTATACAAGCTTTTGAGCCAAAGATTTTGGTTAGGAATCTTAATCGTTCTCCTGTCTATGTCTGGGTGTCCGGGCAGTATCTCAGGCCAGATACAACCATGACACTCAGCTGGCACACGAAGTACGTGACCTAACCATCGCAAGCTATGTACCGTGAGTAGTTGACCAATTGAACGCGCATTCCGAGCGTTCCGGAATACGCGCCGGCGAACTGCCACATTGCTCACGCGATCAGACCACCTAATAAGGGCTAATTGTCGGAGACAACGATGGTCAAACACAGCAAGTCTGTTGACATCTTCCTTGTGAATAGGCCACTTTTCCGAGCCATAAAGCAAAATGGAACGCACACAGGCATTATATACCCTTTCTTTCAACGACAACCGAACGTCTTTTCGACGCCACAGATAACGCAGTTTGGCAGAAGCGACCCGTGCCTTTGCTATTCTCGTTGATATCTCATCAGCAATATTACAGGCTGACGAGATAGTGCTACCCAAGTATGTGAAACTGTTCACAGTCTCAGGTGGATTACCTGAAAAGAAGAAAGTAGGAGTGGAAATCCCCCAGTCTTAAAGCAGCACTTTGCTGCTGTTGGTGTTAGAAGCTAGACAGAACATTCCT
>LUCH01002140.1:37869-98120 GCA_013368495.1 Paragonimus heterotremus
CAAAGTACTTCTGCGAGATTGCTGTGATTACGTAGATTTAATATTAGATAATGAAGCCATGGAGGTTGTTGATCGGTTTATATACCTGGGAAGCTGCATCAGCGGCGGCGGTGCAGAGAATGAAATAGAAGCGCACATCTCTAAGGCTAGGGCGGTGTTCGCTAATCTGGTGGAATCTTTCTGAGTCTTAAGGGTTGCGTATATCAGACGACAGTGAGGCCTGTATTACTTTACGACAGCGGGACTTGGCCACTCAGGGTATAAGACATGAACCATCTTCAGGTATTTGACCACCGATATCTATGTTCAGTCATTCGTATCGGGTGGCATCAGCGTGTAAACACGGACGAGGCTAGTAAACGGGCGTTTGGCACTGATTGTCAAACGCGTTCTTTCGTTCAATTTTTACACTTTCACAGACTTAATTGGTTAGGTCATGTAGTAAGGACGTCAGCTAGTCGTCTGCCACACCGGTCACTGTTTGCCGACGCTGCGGCCTGTTGGTGTGAGGTGGACAAATGATGACCTGGCCTAGACAAATGAAATCGTTCACGGAGGTATTGGAAACTGTAGATCGGCTTCGTCTCCTGGGCTGGATCCCTCGCGACTCACAGAGTCGGTGGCTTGAAGCGTTAAGTTAGATGGCAACTAATCGACATGTCATCGTCATTATCATCAGCAATACATCAGTGGTTCACACTGATTCTTAACTGCCACACAACCACGAAAAAAAACAACCTATATGAGAAGAGAGTGGAAGAGGGAGGAGAATGGACCTAACTACTCGAAATAGATACGTCTATATTCAAACATACAACATCAAGGCGACTTCAATTTGCAAACCAACAACTGGGCTGTAGGTGAAAGTAAGGCGTCATTGGCAAAACAGCTTCCTTACAGCTTTTACTATCCCGCGTCATTAAATACACTCACTTTATAGACAACGCGGTTAAACGACAATAACATTCACGCCACTGAGCTCGGTTAGCCGCCATCTTACGTAACGTATTAAGCCATCGACTCTGCGAGTCGCGAGGGCCCCAGCCCGGGAGATGAACCCGTTCAACGCTGGCCAACTCCTTCGTGAACGATTTCATTTGTCTACGCCAGGTCATCATTTGTCCACCTCGCGCCTTACGCCAGTCGGCCGCAGCTTCGGCAAACAGTGTTCGGTGTGGCAGACGATTAGCTCGCATCCTTAGTACATGACCTAACCATCGAAGTATGTAAAAATGCAGTGATCGAACAAAAAAAACTCGTTTGACAATAATCGACCTCAGTGGCGTGAATGTTATTGTTGTTTGTCCGCATTGTCTGTGTATTGAGTGCATATAATGACACCGGGTGTTGAAAGCCTTAAAGAAGCTGTCTTGCCGATGACGTCTTACTTTCGCCCACAGCTCGGTTGTCTGTTTGCAAGTTGTAGGCATCTTGATGTTGAGTGTATGAATATAGACGAAGTTACTTTTAGCAATTAGGTCCTCTCCTTTCCCCTTTTTTTCTATATCTTCCTGTGTAAGGTTTGTTTTTTCCCTTCTTCGTAGTTGTGTGGTAGTTAAGCATCAGTGTGAACCATTTATGTATTGCTATTTATGTTGTTGATGATGGTGACACGACCTTATATTAATATTGAAGATTCATATGTACACTTAAGTTAAGCACGCTCTGTGGCTTGAATAAACCAACAATAACAACCAACTTACTTTGCTGAACATTTAAGTGATCGAGAGACTAGCTGCCGAATAAACATTGTCGGCGCAACACTGGTGTCACAACTCAATACACATAATAAATGGTGGATGAACCAAAGGAGAGTGTCCAACTGTCCCAATCAGGTAGGCTGCCACAGCAACGCACACTATGGCTGGTTACATTTATCTGCGTCAATATAGGCAAGCTGTGGCGGTTTTAGCGCCCGACGGCAAATTTGAGATTGAGATCATACTCGACTGTAATTTGTTGAACAGTTGCTTCTGCCTGTCCTATTTTGACACTGTTTATGTTGGCGAAAATATCCGCCGTCTGATACAGTTACTTCAATAGACCTGTCGCGGGTAGGCATTTCAGCTGTCGCGGTTCAGTTAAATAGATCGTCGATACGTTAAAAGGTATTATCGTTTTTCGGTTGTCTTAATTAAGCTAAGTTTCCAATGTTTGAACAGAATCAGGCGGACTTCATTATACGAAGTCACGAACAGTCTAAGAAATATATACGGCAACCTTCGATAGTGCGAATTCCAGTCGACGTGGTTGCAATCAAGGCTTTTCTTGCAGTTGTTAGTAGCAGACTTTATCAATGGAAGCGTCTTAGCAGATACTCTAGCGAACAACCACAGTCACTGTGAATAGGCTGTTCTTTAAGTAAATCGACCCAAGAACTCTTTGGGTGCGGTAATATCTGGGAGCCTGAAGCCTGTGTGCGAGCAATCCAGAAAACGATGGGTACTCTGTATTTCGAAGCTTATTGCATAAAACAACTGGATTATTGTCACCCTCTGCGAAATTGATTCAGCTGTTGAATCTGAATGGTTTCCCACTCGATATTTTGGTTCGCGACAACTTGTGCAAAACTATCGTATACACGAACCCTGTATTATTGATAAAAACCGATGAAATAAAAAGTAACCTAGAGCTTGCCTTAGTCATGAGTTGTAACAAAAATAAAACGTATCATAAGGAAACTCAGATTGAACTGAAAAAACAAAGTTCATCAGAGAAATCACAGCAATTGAGGGTGGTGTAAGGATGCATGAAGTTTAACTGCAACCAGGTTACGGAGAGATAAGTGGTCAGTCATACCAAGGTCATCAATGATAGTCAAACAACCGACGAATACATAAATCGCAGGAAGGCTCATTTTTACCATAAGAGCACAGTAAACGTAGAAAAAAGGATAGGTGTTCATCTCGTTTGAAACAATAAAGCGCCAACTTTAGGTTAGCAGGAATGAAGTGGCCATATCGCTAAGTACATCACTGTGATTATCTGCTAGTAAAGTTTAAAAACTTTGCAGTCACAGATAGGCCGTGAAGCCTATCTAAAATAACTCGCACATGCAGTGTGACTTCCTAATGACAGTTCAGTTTTTACATCAAGTATGTTTATGAACCATTTAGGATGGAAACAGATTTTGTGTGCGATTTAAACGTTTCCGTTGCAATTCTCTTGTCTTGCGGATCCTATTCACATGCCCAGGATCACCGGATTTGGGTAGTGCGGGAAGGAAAGGACCGAGATTCTGAGTGTATGTTCCGCTAGCTGATTGAATATCTTTATTCGACGCGGATGTCGGAAAGTCGTGCATGGGGTCATAGATGGCGATGCTGTTGTGCCCCAAGGAACCTCGGGCCGAACGACTCGCTTTTGCCTGATTGGACTCATTATTCAGTCTAATTGAAACACGGGGGAACATATACATTAAAAGTAATAAAATTGGTTGTCGAGTATTCAAGTAAAATGTGTCAAACGGAATTAAATGGTAGCTTGACGAATGGTCTGACTTCCATTACTCATCACCGATACACTTGCACAGCACCTTGCATCATCTCCTTGGATGGGAGATCAACTAGACGGCATGAGTTGTCGATTGGGTTACAAGAAGCTATTCAAACCGTAAGGCTTGAATAAGTGCCTTCTGAATGCTCACTTGTGACCCACGTAGCCGAACTCCGATCTATGGTTCGGTGAACACGAAGTGTCTTCTTTTAGAATCATGACAAGGCACGGGATAAACGGATTTGAGAACCAATTCCAGTGAAACACGGCGCCCTGTGTGTCAGAATTTCACTCGAGTTGCACTTCATTTCATTTTTGTTGAACACGTGGGAGTGTTTTTCGTATACTCCTTGAAATAGGTGCCTAATTGTGCGATAGGGGTTACTTACTCCGAATTAGCATACGAAAGGATGATCGCAAAAGGAGTTTCCCCCTTTGGGCGGTGTACCTTTGAATTGTATGCAAACGTCCGAAGGCGGTTCAACCCTATGCTGCACTGTGGGTCTTTTCATTTGCGTCGTTCATTTCTCATGTCACGAGTCTAGCCAGAGATTCACTCCAGCCTAACGTCATATAAACAAACTTCGTTTCTGTCGAAGGGGGTTTGGCTTGCATTGTCAGATGCAAATTTCTACTAATAAATGTTACGGGATTGGATTTTTTCCTGAAAGCTCAACCACCTTATCACTACACACCTTGGTAGTTGTGTGTCTCACATTAGAAATGAGGTTTCTCTTCTGCTTGGAGGGAACGTATTTGAAGAAAATGCATGTATTGGACATTCCAAGTACCCCTCCTGTGAAGAATTGTCTGAACTGAGTCATCTTAACAACACTCAATGTCACATCTAGTGTGGACAATCGTCTGTATTCTCGGCCTCAAGCGTGAAGTTGAGGTTAAGATTCGCGAAAATCGACGTAGCAGACATGTTTCCTGCATCCAGATTCTCGTTGAATATATGCTGTATTCAGTATCCCTACGGAGCATAGTTGTTTCTAAGATTGCCGTGAGAATAACTGCTGACATTGGGCAATGGCGACACGTCGTTTGACTGTACGTGTTCCTGAGTTTCGATTTTGCTTCCTTGACAACCGTAGTGGTACAACGTGGTGGCTGGCCCGGTTATAACCAAATGAGAGTAGACCGTTCGCCAAACCATCTTTTAGACCGTTATAAGTCTTTTGATGAACTCGGAGCCTATTTACAAAGTTGGAACAAAGTTACCGCTTTGAAGGAGGTGACATGAATCAAAAACTTAAGTGTACAAAGATTATACAGCGCGTCCTGAAAGTACAAATCCGACAACCAAATTCGAAGGATGAACCAAGGGGCTTAACCTAATTAGGATTAATGTCTCGAGCGTGTGACAGGTCTGAAGGTTGGTATCTTTTGTACTCTCACCGGAAACCAGACCAACGAATAGGCCTGCTACCCGAGTCGGGTTGGCGTACAGACACGACACACCGTTGAAATCACAGCCAGATTAGCTGGCTGTACAACGCGTTTGTATCTGGGCTGTCTAGATTTAAATAATCGCACTTGCGTACCGCATGCCACCCAGTGTTGCAGTTATCCGTTTTCATATAGTGAAACGGATCATTCGAATGCATTGTGAAATGGCTTTTGACCAATATATATATATATATATATATATATATATATATATATATATATATATATATATATATATATATATATATATATATCAGCCAGTTTCCTGGTCGCACAATTCCTAAGAAGCTGCTACATGAATTCAGGTCGAGTGTTTTGATCAGCAGCACTACAAACCGTTGAAGAATTTCGAGATCGAATTAAACGACGAGAATGACGACTCAGCAAGCAGACCATGGGGTGAATCAGTGATGCATCCGACTTGGCTGCTGTTCACGTATACTCTAAACATGTTGCCTGAAATCTGTTATATGTTTGGGACGTTCTCTGTGACCTGGTGGTTAAGTAGCATGTTCTGCTTAAAAAACACGAAGCCTTATTATGAAATCCCAGAAATTTACGAACGACATTTTAACATACGATCTGTCTGCAGAATCATTTTTATGAGTGTAGCTGCTTCTTTCCTAAAAATGCTGGTGTTAAGCAGTCATCATATAAACCAACAGACTTCCTCATACCGAACCGCGCTTCTGTCACAATAATCACTGAGACGTTTGAGGTTAAAGAAAATTACGACGCTCACATAAAGCCTATTATACGTTGCATGGTATTAGAAAAGGATATAAAGAGCAGGAAATCTGTTTGAGAAATGGTATAACAGCCTAAATTAGTGGAAGGGTAAACATGGGTGAAGTTAAGAAGAAAGGTGTAACTCGGACATGGAAAAGCAAACGCGCGACGGGTGGACGTTTGCAGATTATGGCTTGTCAGTTTTCACATTAAAGGTCGTACACAACTTCAAAGTTATCCTGATGGCCACGCTGAGCTGGGAATCCGACTGACATCTTGAATATATGTAGTAAGAGTCTGTTGAAAGTTATCTGTTCAACACACTTTAACGAGGGCTCCAGACAGGATGTTCCAACTGGTACATACCCTCACAATGAAGTGATATTGTTTACTATTCAGGTGACGTGTCAGATGTTGCACTTCCAACGAGTGACTTCATGAACAGTGTTTAAGATTACGCATAGGAATGTATTTCAGAGGGTGCGGCGGTTGATGTAACACTTTGGGGTTCAAAGTGAGATAATCTTTTATGTTTGAGAAATTTAAAACATTGCGTTCCCTTAATTCATTTAGTCAAAACAGAGAGAAGACATATATCGCGAGATGTTAACATTTCGATTTACTCTCATCAGTCGCCAACGTAAAACCAGCAAATTTTATACAAACTGCGTATAGCAATAAAAATCGAACGAACCAACCACACAGTTCTGACCTCTCACACGCTAATAGTCCAATCAATTCCACGGCAAAGAGATTGATTGCGTCAACGCCTTCTGTGCACACAAAACTGCAGTTGCAATGACGTCTACATAGGCAGGACAGATCGGCGTTTGCATCAACGTATGACGGAGCACATTCCTAAGTGGTTATCAACGGCAATATCAAAAAACGACCTAGTGACTGTAACAAACTGGAAAACCCCGGCTTCATCGATCGCCAAGCACATCTTAGCAACCGGTCACCTAGTTGACCCGGTTAAATCGTTCACGATATTGTTACATAATCGCAACCCGAAACTGTTGGCGATTAGCGAGGCCATGCTAATCAAACAACATCGGCCAGTTTTGTGTGCACAGAAGGCGTTGACGCAATCAATCTCTTTGCCGTGGAATTGATTGGACTATTAGCGTGTGAGAGGTCAGAACTGTGTGGTTGGTTCGTTCAATTTTTATTGCTATACGCAGTTTGTATAAAATTTGCTGATTTTACGTTGGCGACTGATGAGAGTAAATCGAAATGTTAACATCTCGCGATATATGTCTTCTCTCTGTTTTGACTAAATCTTTTATGTACCGACAGTATTTGGAGGACTGATTGAGTGCATGTTGTCTTCCCGCTTAAAATACTGAGCGAAACATCAGAACACACTTTGCAGCCTAAAGTTGGGCTCTGACAGCCAGATAAATATCAGTAATAAAAAATGGACAACAAGTTTTGATAGTGAACTTAAAGTAGAGGTGCACCAATAGGGTGAACATCACTAGAAAACTTGCTAACTGAGAGTTGCCAACCAACTAGAGTAGGATCCTTGGTGTTACATCACTGAAGTGCAGTTAGGAGACAGATCATTCTTAAATCTGATTTGCTGATAGTAGTACCTAGCTTTCCGTATTATCATAAGTGCTCGCTGGGAGATCCGTGGACAGTGTATATCACCTTACATTTTCCGGTGTTATACCACTGTCAGTGTTGTGGTTCAGTGATGCAAACCATCACGAACACTGTACAGCTCTTCTTTCACAGAAGTGCCTGCAACCAGTGGCCACATCGAAATTCATATACAGCTGTTCGCGTCAAGATAATTTTTTATGAACTAAGATAGATTCATGTGCTTACTCTGAAATAAGCCATAAGGAAATCCCAGTAGTGATAGAAACTGAACAAATGTGTACGCTTTACTTCCCCTTACGGCTTGGTTGTTTATCTTCAAGGTGTAGGCATCTTGATGGTAAATATTTGAATATGGACGTAGTTATTTTTTAGTGGTTAGGTTGCTTCCAGTCCATTCCCGTTTTTTCCCTCTTCTTATACAGAGTTTGCTTTCTCTTCCCTTGTGGTTGTGTGGCAGTTGAGCATCAGGGTGAACCACTGATGTATTGCTGTCTATGATGATGATGATACCCAAATCATGTGTGGCAAACGGTGTCTGTAACTGAAAGTTTTTTTGTCTACATTGTCTTTAAATGGCTTGTTCACCCACTGTTATGTGCATATGACGACAATTCAATATTCGTGTAACCGGTTTTCAGTTATGCTTTGGGTTTCTTGATGTCAAGGTTGTGTGGTAGGGTCGTGGCGCTAGGAAATCATTCGCTCTTTTGAGTTCAACCCAAGAACTTCTTGGACGCATCGATATGTTTCGGTTTTAAGTGATAGATGGCCATCTTATAGTTTGGACATTTTGTCTATTTAGATGGACGAATGAAGCTGGTTTATTTGCTTATATTAGCATAAAAATTTCTAACGGATAAAAAAACAACGAGAAGACTGCATTCTGTAGCAGATACAGAATGTAAGATTTTCCCATGCAAACGAATGGCTAGAATATGACTTGTGAATTAGTCACGTAAAATATTGGTGTTTACAACTGTCTGACGGTAGAAAAACATTCAGAATGAGAAAAATGTATGAAATGGGTCTTGTAAGGATTTGATGAACGATACGCACCTCAGAGTGCCGTTACTTGATTTTTCGGGAATCCGCTAGGGGTAGTCGAATTAACGCAATCCAATTATGCGGAAATAAATACACTTACTCCGATTAATCTTTATTGCTTCGGAATAACTGCATTTTTACATGTGCGTCACTAAGAAAAGTGAACCGTCGCAGAATTTCAAACAAGAGATTACCATAAATTCAAATATGGTCAATCTATTGGTTTATTTCCCCATAAGAAAGGGAACGTCGACAAACCGCGTAGGCTACAGAGTTGCACTGTGAAATCGTAATTTCACGAAAAATGCATTTACCTACGTTCATAAGTGAAAACGTCTGTTCGCTACTCAGTAACATGAATGAAAGTAATGGTATTATCCATTTGCGTAATAACGTTTTAAGAAATGTGGCTGAGAGACCGCATCGAACAGTGTCATCTAAACTGAAAGTTACAGTATGAATTGTACAGATCGCCGTGTGTAATATGAAAAGCCTGCTGTGCGTGTTCTTGTTTTTTCTTCTTCTTGGTTGTGTGGCAGTTAAGCATCAGTGTGAACCACTGATGTATTGCTGTCTATGATGATGCGTGTTGTTACATACATCAATGATAAGAGTTCTGCTTACTTATTACAAAGATCATGCCAACCATCTAATTTTTGAGTGCAACCAGTTTCCATACAACTCTCGGCTTGCATCAAGATGTGACGTTTACTACAGGTCGGAATCTACATTTTGATTACACGTCGAAATCGTTGCTGCTGCAAAATCTTACAAACCATGAAATGGCCTAACGGATCAGACTTTCCTGTCGGGAAACCAGCTATTGATGTAAAAAAGCTTACTCGTAACTTCAACGAATTTCAACACTTCCTTATCAACTTCCATAGATTTTCTTTCTTCTATTGATTCATCTACTTCTTTCGAGAGTTCAGCAATTTTTGAAGAAACCATCCTGTTGAAATCAACCAAAACAAACCAACCGAACGGCTTATCACCGTCTATAAAGAAGTTAATGCATTTTTATACTGACTTGTGTGTCAGTTATTCCTTATTCCATACTACAAAAAATTGCCGACAGGTGGAAAACAGTACGCATCACATCTGAAAAGAAACGGTCCAATTTTTTCTAGAATCATGCACGCTGAGGGAATGGAGCTCCTTAAAAACTAATTTCCTCTCCCTCGAAATGTCAGCTGAACATCAACGATTCTGATTAGTTCACCTGTTGTTGCTCACGTTCAACATTTTACGCAGTCGCTTGTCTAGTTCATTCCATATTGTTGTCATTTGATGGAGAATCAAGAGCTTTTCAGGCATAGTTCCTGACTACATTGATGCGTTTGGAAACGGTGATAGAGCAACTTAGCTCCAAATGCACGGACAATCCGGCATTTAAACCGCAGCAATCGACATCCCGTGTGATTACGTTATGACTCAAAGCCAGTTTATCGGATTTGGTGGCCAAGCCTCATCGCCTCTCATCAATGGCTGATGTTCTACAGGGCACAATCTCTTCCACTGTCTTGTTCACTCTAAATTGCATCCATGCTAGTAAACAATCGCACATTTATAGTAGTATATGTAGATGATGTGGTGTTGGGCATCAAACATTTAATTTGATTTTCTTCTCTTGCCCTGCTGAACATTTTACTCGAGCTAGCAAGTTAGTCAGTCTCTTTCAGTTAGTCCCTCAACATATTCAGATATGCTGACATGTTGTTTTCGATTATGAAAGGAAACGAATGTGTTGAACATTCACGTAAATAATGAATTCTATCTCTTCTTTTTAATGTCTAATGTGTGAGAGTAACTTTCGCCAAACAACACGACACGGTGACTTCACGTTATTGATATTTTCACCAAAGTTCGACAGTTCTCGTTTTACGTTTGGCGTCTGAATTCTCTTACCATTCCGCAGCAAAGGATCAGTCGATTTATCAGGGCGTGTGTGAGCCCTCCCTGGGTTTACTGTCTATTTGTTGTTTCCCTTGGTTTTTTATCAAACGGCAGTACTTTATGTCAGATTCCTAAACACATCCATATCGTAGCAGTGACATTCCTAGTAAACAATTCGCAAGTTTTATTATCCTTCATTGTGCGAAAGTTTTGCAACAAAAATTTCATATGACCTAATCCACCCCAAATTACTCGGGTACCTCTTAATGTACTTTCAAATCTTCTTCCAAATTCCGGTGCAGGCGATTGTTTTCACGCACCCTGTCCTACTGCTTTTCTGTTATTCCCTGTTTACTTCGATTCCTACGAAACCCAATCTTTTTGTTTAAAAATTATCTACTGAACTGTTGACACCGATTACGATCGTTCTCTACTCTTTCCGTAGATCTCATGACTAGTACTATTATCCAAGGACTCGGTCAATTTCCTTAAGTTTGGTGAAAATCTGAGTACATGAAAAGTTGAAAATTCAACTCTCAGGACGCAGTAGGCGTTTTACTGGATTAATTTAGACTTAATAGATGAAAAAGTCCAGTGAATCGAGTAACAAATAGGGAAAGATTATTTATGTTCACACTGTCAACAGAAGAACACAGTTAAATTATTAAGGCCAGTGAACAGTTTAATGAATAATTCAACTTTAAGGTGCATAGGAAGAACAAAATAGGAGTTAACTGAATTATACTGGAATATATAAATATATGCCGCGATACAGCGAAGCAAACTAACATTTAAAATGTGGAGTTCGAGAATCATCGGAAAAAATCCTGTTTGCATGTTTATTGTCATCAACCTGATATTTTGATCAAACATGGTAATATGAAGGTGAACGCCAACTTGATTAATAGTGAAAGAAATTGTCATAGACTTCAATGGTAATTTCAGTCCCTTCAAGGAAAACGCGTGGAAGAGAAGCGCAGACAGTGTGGAAGAACACAACCCTACACTAGTTATGCCGCTGGCTCCCAAAAGAGTTGGGAGGTAGTTCAAATTGACTTACATACAGTGTCACACCTAAATGAGTATTGTACTAAAAGCTAAACTGTTCGATTCTAGTCACGTGAAAAAGCGTACGACTGGCGATAAGACCAGTGGGTTGACAGACTATAGACGATGAAAAAACAATGCATCTTGCAATTTACTAGCACAGAGCTGTCAGTGTTAAGGTATAAAACAGCAATATATATTGCGTAATTTGAGTTTTGAACTGTTAACTGATTTCGAATGATCTGACTTGCTTGAAGCGGTAGTATTCTTCACATATTTATTTAGAAGTGTGTTCTCTAGAGAAGGCATGCCGGAAATACAAAATGAGGAGAGAAGCGGAGAAATAAATACACAGTCACACAGCAGTACTAATTAATACTAAGTTAGCTGTTAAGCCGGTGCTGTATGCAAACCGCCGACGTCTCACAAAAAAGGCTAAAATTCAGAGAAGTACGTAGGGTTCACACTACGAGAATGGAGATTCGGCAACAAGTTTCTTAATCGGTGTACTGGGTGTACCGCTATATTCCGGAGAGAAAGGAACAATTAATTTGAGTACCTAGAACGGAAAGCATGCCGTACTAAAGTTGAAGGGGTACAAACAGTTGGACAGATGGTTCTGTGATTAGTTTTCCCTCAATAAGCGATGTATTGGTCGACAAGTCTGAGAAGAAACATTACTAAATGCACTGAGCATTGTCGAAGTGCTGCTAGTCCAGAATCTCAATGATCGTTCATAAAGCAGGTATTATAGTATGCGGTGATGTGTGGGGGAATTGAAAATTGGATGTGGAAAAATTCTACGAGATTTTAAATGTCAGCCGGAATCTTCCCACTGGCAATTCATATAACAATTTTAGAAGTGATATCGGTAGGAAGTTAATACGTAGCCTGATCGCCAATCGTTAGGCTTGACTAACAGAAAGGGTTAGGGGAGTGCAACACTAGCAGCATCTTCAACCTTATCCGTGCTGCTGGTCCAAGGTGACCGTCTGTGAGTGAAGCTATCAGCGAACCAAACGGTACAATGATTCATAATGAGTCCAGATGGGCAATGTTGGACAGAACACTTAGATTGTGAACTTACCTGGCCGTCTGCTTCTATTAAGCTACTGTAACGAACCTACAATGCAGCACCGTGGAAGGCAGATTTAGAACGACCCACTAAAATTAGGGTCCGAAGTTGAAGTTTGGCTCTCCATCATGATAGGCCTGCTGAGCCAGATGGTATCGTGCTGACACTTCTCAGAGAGAATGAGGGGATACTAGTAAAAATCATGAACCAAAGCTTAAAACCTGTCCGGAAGACGGTGAACCTTCCTCATATTCCAGAGTGAAATCAAGAGCTCTTGAGCAAATCGAATGGAATTGGCATGATCCAAGGCATTATTAGGCATTTGGACTTCACTATAACTCGTTTAATCAGAGCTGTTCGAGATGAAGATAACAGAGAAGAACAGACAGGGTTTTGCACTGAGTGAAGATCATTTAATCACATTTTCATTCATCAAACAGTGATATACGTAACACTGAATAGCAATTGCCGTTGATTTTGATTATAAGGACGCATCGAATTTAAAGGATTGACCTGTACACGTGGAACGATTGAAACACACGCACAAGACAAACAGAAAAGTGAACATGATTACGGCACATCAATCAAACACTTGAGCACAGGTAAGCATTTGAAGTCATCTGTGGAGTTATCCTGAAAGCGAAAGCAACAGAATCGATAAGCAAATTGGAGATGTGTAAATCAGAACATGCTACTTACAACCCCTCCCCATCAACTTACCAAATTTAGTTCTCAGTCCATACCTGAACCACATCCTCAGTAATTAGTTCACAGGTTTCACTACAAATATGGTTCAGTAAAGTAACACTCTGCCATTAAATATCATCCATTAACACCAAACTCCCGGCCTCTCTCATCCACCGTCTGGGCCTACAATGAGAACTGATACAAGTGCTTTCAAAGTTCGCACTCTAAAACTAATAGGTCGGCAGACCGCTCTCACAATAATGTTTGACTCATTGAATATCAATGTCTGTTGCATTTCAGAGTCCAGAATCCAGGACGGTAGTAAACGTTGGAACAGGTAGCACCCACTCTATCCACTCGATACTGGTTGAAATCTTCGGATGACTTTACAGCCACCGTTACCCGTCAGTCTGGAGTGGGTATAATCCTCAGTATGACAGCGCAGCTGAACTGGTGGGTTGGATTCCCGTTAGCAAAAGACTCCTTGTTGTCCACTCGGCAGGTTCTACCAACGCCAGTCCTAGACGCGAAATCTTCATAAATATTTTCATTGTCTCCTCATTCCTCAACTGACTGCAGTGATGTCGACGTCCACGACTCTGTCTACTCACATCTGGTCGCTCTCCCTAGGTTAACACAGAGCTCTGATGTGAATATTGGCAGGAGATTTGAACGCTCAGGACTGATTGATCTTGATTATGCTGACGACATGTCTTCATTGTTTGATAATTTTCCAGGATCACAGACAATGCAAGACGGTGGTTCGGGTTCTGCTTAATTTATAATACTGCGCTTTTCAACTTTACAACGTGAAGTGCTTCTGTAAGACCGTTGTGGTTACGTATATTTTATGTTGACTAATAAAGTTATGGAGGTTGTCGGATTTTTTGTGTACTTAGGAAGTTGTGTCTGTGGCAGTCGAGGCAGACAGACTGAAGTAGAGGCTCATATCACCAAGGCTAGAACAGTGTTCGTCAATCTAGGGCACAGATGGCGATGGAGACATTGCTTTGACGCTTGATGGTCACGTGTAGGAGCAGGCCATGACAGCTGTGCTAAGTTACTGCTACGAAACTTGGGTGAAAGACGTGAACCGCCTTCAGGCACTGGACCACCAATATCTGCGTTCGATCGCTCGCTTCCGATAGTACCAACGAGCAAGCGACAGAGGGGTCGTTAGACGAGTATGTGATAACGGCCTCCAACTGAATTGGTTTGATCCATGGTTAATTTTATACATACTTGGATGATTAGGCCATGCACTAAGAATACCAGCTAGTCTACTGCCATGCCGTGTACACTGTGTCGATGCTCAATGCCGGCTAGCGTTAGATGCGAGGTGAAAAACGATGATCCAACGTAGAGAAATGAAATCGGTCACCGAGGGTTCGACCACTGTCGAGTTTATTTCGTCTGCCAGGCTCGGGACCCCGCGATTCACAGGGCCAATAACTGGGGACAGTATGTGAGATGGTATTTCACCGGACTCCAGCTGAGTTGCATGTATGTTGTGGTCGTTTGGTTGAGTTTTCCATTAGGTGATTGCACTTAATGAAGTCAGACAGTGAAAGCCGTGAGGAAGGTGTTTTGCGGATGATCTCTGGGTCTTTTATTGTACGATGTAGAAATCTTAATGTTTAACGTTTGGGTGTAGGCATAATTTTTTGGTTGGTATGTCCATCCTTTCTTGTTCTTTTCTAACTATATCTTGTTTATTTTCTACACAATTGTATAGAGTTTAGGCACCAGCGAGCACTCTTGGTGTACTGCTGTCTATGATGACGGTGACGAAGAGATAAGGAACAGGTCCACAGCGCTATTAACTTTTTCTTTAGGATTATGTGTGATACGGAAGTTTCAACATTCGTTATCTAGGTGTCCACTAAGAAACCAGGGTAAGGAGGTTTGGAAGGCCAGTTCATCCCCCGAAATGTGAGTTGGAAGATTTGTTTTGGGTGGTCACCTTGGTTACGCGCTCAGTCGCTTGACCCAAACCCCAGAATCAGAGAAGACGCGGCTGCACCGTTTACTGGAAGAGCGAGATAAGACGAGACAAATTAAGACCACAGGAGCTCTAGATTTACAGGACAAAACGATTATCATAGATGGCCGACAGACACAAAGCGAATCAAATGAGACAGTCATATATGGCAGTCAGGGAGTCAGAATAAATCACGTTACAGGAGGCGTCAGAAAGCAACGCGAGAACAAACACTGTCCAGGTAGCGCACAGGCGTTCGATCGCACACCTGCAATCTGATTGACTGAGTGGGACCATACCACCACCCACGACCATACCATCCGAGCTGGACCGGCCGATCGATGTGGCGTGACGCGTCCTGGCTGTCTTGTTAGGAGATGCACCTCCTAACAATTTGTTTATCTTCGTTGTTTGTTTGTGAAGTAAATAAATCTAGTTATAAGAGATCAATTAATCTGCAAACAACCAATTTTTGGTGTTTGCTGGCGGCTACGTCACTTACTTCTATGATGATGACAACTAAAGGCTGAAGATTTGAGTGGACTCATAAAAGAGTGTGAATAAACCCTCATATTCGTGTTTCGTTAATCATATTTGAACATTTTTAATCCCAGTGAGGTGTTTGCTTATCAGCATCAACTATTAATGTCTAGATCACCCAGATGTGAAGATGAACTATCGGTTGTTCACAGAAAATGACCAGCTTTGCTTCATCGGCCACTTTAATACAGTATTTAACATGGAACTCCTCATGGTTATTTGACCGTTTTACCAGTTACAGTCCAATGTCAAAATACACAACTTTTGTATACATAACCCGCTCAGAATGTATATCTTCATGCAATGGTCTATCACAACTGAGCAGTTGGTGCCCCTAACTTTAAAATGACATGTATAACATGTGCACTGAGTAAACCAGTTTAAATTCAACTAATGTTCCGACTCCGTGAACTCGCCCAGCAACTTTTGTCCTTAATATGCACAGACATGTGACAAAAATGCAGGCTGTACAAACAAATGCACCTCGAACCAGATTCAAAAGCAGAAGAGTGGTATAGAGATTGTTTACACTCTTCTTGGTACTGATCGCATAAGGTAAATCGACAAACAACAGAATCATTGATGTGTATTGTGAATCGATGAATGAACCGCGAGAATTTTGAGCTCCAGTACCGTATTGCCTCAGACCAGATGATCCAAAAAACCAAATTCCGGGCTTTACACCTGTATAAACTTCTGAGTGTACAACAAGAGCAGCCAAACTTTTAGAAGCTTGTCCTTATTAGAACCAAGCATTACTACTTAAAATTGTTAACAATGCGAACAGAATTGCAATTCCATGAGTTTCAAAAATAGCACGTTGAATACTTCCCTACACCTGAGCATTTGCATGGTAATGTGAGCAGCGACAAAATTAACCAGGTGTACTTGTCATGTAACATGAAAAAGAAGAATGAACCTCATTTTATAGGCCAAAGAGAAAAAGAGGTGTAACATAATTGGTAAACCCTCTATGTCCGAACTCAATGAATCAGTATCAAGCTTTTACCCATTGCAAACATAGAAATCAGATTATAATGAAATCTATGGCCTTTGCTACTCCTTTCCATTAACTACCACGACTTCTAAAATAAATTATTCAGTTAATGATAACACTCACGATACCTGATTTAATTAGGCGTTATTTCTCTTAGATTTTAGTTGAATTCTTGCAAGTGCCGGGGCCCTAATTAAGGGGTAACGTGCTGGACTACTCAGAAGGCTAGATCGGTGTTTGCCGTCTCAGGGTAACGGCCTAACCATCCACTTCTATACACTATTTAACACCCGGAATTAAGGAGTGGATACAAAATATCCCGACTCTGACCTGGTTGTGCCCTACGTGTTTCGTAATTCGATACAGGCGACTGAACGCAGACACAAGTTTACTAACACATGAGTAAACTCCGTTCTCTAAATAACCAAAATCCTGCTTGGAATCAGACAGAGAGTGACATCAAAGACGTACATGTTATTCGGGAACACAGGGGAACATTCCCAAGGCGGCATTGCAGAAGCACTTCACGTTGTAAAGTTGAAAAGCGCAGTATTATAAATTAAGCAGAACCCGAACCACCGTCTTGCATTGTCTGTGATCCTGGAAAATTATCAAACAATGAAGACATGTCGTCAGCATAATCAAGATCAATCAGTCCTGAGCGTTCAAATCTCCTGCCAATATTCACATCAGAGCTCTGTGTTAACCTAGGGAGAGCGACCAGATGTGAGTAGACAGAGTCGTGGACGTCGACATCACTGCAGTCAGTTGAGGAATGAGGAGACAATGAAAATATTTATGAAGATTTCGCGTCTAGGACTGGCGTTGGTAGAACCTGCCGAGTGGACAACAAGGAGTCTTTTGCTAACGGGAATCCAACCCACCAGTTCAGCTGCGCTGTCATACTGAGGATTATACCCACTCCAGACTGACGGGTAACGGTGGCTGTAAAGTCATCCGAAGATTTCAACCAGTATCGAGTGGATAGAGTGGGTGCTACCTGTTCCAACGTTTACTACCGTCCTGGATTCTGGACTCTGAAATGCAACAGACATTGATATTCAATGAGTCAAACATTATTGTGAGAGCGGTCTGCCGACCTATTAGTTTTAGAGTGCGAACTTTGAAAGCACTTGTATCAGTTCTCATTGTAGGCCCAGACGGTGGATGAGAGAGGCCGGGAGTTTGGTGTTAATGGATGATATTTAATGGCAGAGTGTTACTTTACTGAACCATATTTGTAGTGGAACCTGTGAACTAATTACTGAGGATGTGGTTCAGGTATGGACTGAGAACTAAATTTGGTAAGTTGATGGGGAGGGGTTGTTGGTAGCACGATTTTATTTATACGTCTACAATTTGCCTGTTGAACGTGTTGCGTATGATTCGAGGTGACTAATGTCTACGATACTGTTGTTCGTTAATATGACATTTGCCGGGCTTGAGTAATGTTCCTCGCCCATTTTAATGCGACATTTTGGAGTATATCTTCTACCATATCTGTGCCGTCATCTCTACTCACGAAGTTAACCTTCATATTGGTTCATCTTCAAATTTACTGCTGGGTACTCAATGCTGGGTGTTGTTAGGAGTTCTGTCTGTCGAAAATGTTGGTTTTGGTCAGAAAACTAACTCAATTGGTTGCTTGTTTGATGTGGCTTTCGCCAACAATACTGAAACCACAACCGTATGGTTACTCTAAAACAGTTCTTCGTAGCACATTTTTTAGAATTGGAAGGTAACGTGAGCTATACGTCGGCAAACCATCCTTGCACTACCCGACCTACGAACTGATCACAGTTTCCTTCTTTGTCATACTGTCTCTTTCTAACATTATTCACCGAATCATAGCAAAGTTACTCATCATCGATCATACTTTTCATGTGTGATTCGTCACTTTCACTGGAAGACCATTTTTTTAGACGATCTTCTACCTCTTAATATTAGATGTTCACACTAAGCGCTGTGTTCTACTGACATTATTGAATTGTGCACTGGCATTTGATGTGTCTGTGTCATTCCAAACCATTCTCAACGGCTTACTAACTTTCAACCGACGTGAGATGGCCCAATATAGGGTTCCAGTTTGTGCGATAACTCTGTAAGCGTTCTTCTTTTAATCGTGCTAAATTTTGTGTTTATTTCAATCTCACAATATTATGTCAATTATGGCGTTCTGTTCAGTGATCAGTTAGTAAAACTGGTATTTTATTAAAGGAAGGTGATAAGGTGCTACAGAGTTAGAAATTTTTGACTGCAAACACATCACATGCTTATTAACAGAGATAAAACATGGTGGTCTCAATGCAGTCTAACATGTGATGAAATGGACAACTTTTACTTCTATATTGAATGACGATTTTTGGAAATATGTGCAGTTGGACAATATCTTGAATACTACTCTAGCCACAAAGCCCTAATTGATTACTTTGTCCTTGGAGCTCCTCAGTAACCTCTATCATAAACGGTGACAGTGTGTACAGTAGTCTTTTGCACCCTTCATTCCAATGATTGACTGGTAAAAGGTCTTGTAAATTTTGAAATGTAGAACTGAAACGTTTTAACCTGCTAGGTTAGTGAAGGAAAAGACAGTCAAAACAGTTTACAACATGAATGACGATAGAGCTGGTAAGTCTCAGGTTGGTTAACACTTATTTGGAATATATATTTGAATTGGTTCGTTTGGCGACGAACCACGAGATGTACAAGTGATGTATACACAGTGAAGATGCATCTCCCTCCAAGCAAACGTGGAAGACTGTGTATAACTTAGTGAATTTGGGTCATCACGAACTATCGCCCGTCGACTTACTGGATCCCATCTCAATCTGGGTTTTAATTAAGAACCCGGACAAAGCGGGTACCAGTCTGCGTTGAATAATGACCGAGAAAAAAGCACGATGTATTTAATGATATGTTAGTAAGGGAAGGATAAAAATGAGTGTATTCTATTCCGTGCCAAATTACATAATTCAAACATACTCCTTTCTTTATTATACATAAAGAATATTTGTTACAGAGTGTCAGCCACCTAACTAGATAAAATCGATGCCTGGGGTTATTTTTCAACATTCGAACAGTTTGAAGAATGTTGGTTTTTCAAAAGTTTTCTTCTATCATTATGTCACGATGACTGTTATCGTTCAAAATACTACATCATGTACAGTCGAGTATTGCTGAGTTGATCAAACCTAAACTGGAACAGTCCAAGATAACCGGATTTAAGATAACAGCCGTGTGAGTGGTAGTCGGTAAGTGCCCAAAATATATGGGGAAATAAGTTTCGTTCTTTCATACAGACAGCACTCCCCGATATTTGACAACTGTGACCTGCTACCACTGGATACTCTTTTGAGACTTTAAACACCACTATTACCAGTATGAGTGAAAACTCCTGGTTTATAATTTATTACTAATAAGTAGTTTGATAGATGTACTATTTTAGATGAGACCGAATTGTGAAAAGTCAGGACTTCGGCTGGATTTATTAGAAGCTAGAGTATACGGTCTCAAAACGGAACAAAAGACAAACCAAACGGGTGGAAAAAATTACTGATAAAAGCAAAACTGTACTCACATAAAGTTTGGAAATAAAATTAGTTATCTTGAAAATACCTTGTTCATTCCCCCCGGAGCAAAACCCTCTTGTAACAATGAAGAGGTGGATATAAATGTTAGAGATGTAGTCAACTACAAGTGTCTATCAGATTATATTAACCAAATCCCCTACTTATGGATGACAGATGGGATGATGGATAACACTTGATTCGTTTACACGGTAAGATCGCCCGTTGCTCCGGAGTTATCGACGTCATGGTCGAAACGATTAAAAATATCGATACGTAAACGATATGCGATATACCGGCGGGTGAAAAGCATAAGGTTGGTGCGGACCGAAAACCTCACCATGAATGCACAGCAATATGAAGCCCAATGAATAGGACACCGAACCAGAAAATGGATGATATAATATAGATGGCAAAAATGCACGGCGTTGTTGAAAATAACCATTTCCGTATAGTGCAAACCATTTAAGTGATCAAATCAGGCTGTGAAAAAGTTATTGAACAAACACGACATTTGGAATGACAGTTCTGTGTATATGTGTTACTGTGTGTTTTACTCGAACGTGTTTTCTAATGGTTACCTAGTGGTTAGAATAAGCACCCAAACAACTTCAGAATTATACATCGATAAGTGAGACACCGATATTTTTGATGACCAGGAAAACTGTTCGGGGTAGAATAGAAAGAGGTAAGGAAACTCGCATTAATAAAAAATGGGAAAATTCTCGGAAGGAATAGTGAATCTACCAGAAAAACGAAACAGTTGTAAGAGTAACTCGAAAAGTTTAACTTTCCTAGGTTATTTCAGTAGTCACAATGGCGACTGTAGGTTTGGTATGAGGCATACTTCTCGGTAATCTTATACAAGGTTGAAATATAAATAACGGCAACTGCGCACACCTACAAATAATGCTACTGAAGGGCTTTGTATGAACCTTCACCAAATTTATAGAAATGTTGTAACATGACTTGCAAATTTAACTGAATGTTTCAAAGGTCTGACAATTACTAAATTTTTATGTAACAAAGTGTGAACTGAGATAATTTCGCTCCGTTGTCAAACGTGTACTTTCTACTATAAAATGACAGTGGTTGGTACAAGTCACTATGTCCGTTAGATGGATAAAACAATTTAGTTACAGACTAGTTCCAAAGTCAAACAGCTCAAAACGTGGGATTCACATCCTCAAGGTCCTGCTTGCATTCTGTGTATGTGACCAATACAGACAACAATGCATGTGTGGCTGACGCTGGTTACAACTGCATTCAAGGTGAGTTTGGTGGAATAACAAACTGTTTTAAACTCACTCTTCTAGGAAATAAAAGTTAAATTTTTACGTCGAAGTGACCACAACGAACTACACGGCATAGTGTATCAAACTTGGTCACTAGATTAATTGTAAGATAGACCACACTCATCGTGATTGAAACTACATACAAATAACTGTTGTTGGGCTGAAATGAGATTTGAGGATATTTAAATTTTCCATTAGGACTACATGACCAATTCTAACTGCGTCCGAAGGGATGTGCAGTATGATTGGTGGGTCGTGTAAGTATTTGAGTCCATTCCATTCCATTCTTTAAACTGTTATTTAGAGACGCTTCATAGTGGTCATTCATGATTAGGAGTAAATTGGGTAGCGCAACCTACAGGAACTGGTTGTCGAGGGTTTTCACCCATTAAAAATCCATCTGCCTAAAATGTACATCAGCTCGTGAGAATCGGATATGATAAACATTAATGACTCTTCGAAACGACAGGTGTCAGTATAAGTTGCACCTCGTCTTGAAACATAGAACTAAGTCAAAGATACACAGTTGCAATGTGGGATCTGACACTTGTAAATTGAACACTGTTCGTATTCAGATAGACTCTTCAGCCGGCCGCATTCGAAGTTAGACACTAGACTCGAGGTTCCGTCATGTCGGAGTTTGGTGATGGTTTATATCCTTGTCACGACAAGGAGTTGAACACTGGTCTACGCGTTCAGGATCCGAAGATGATAAGTGTGTCCTTGACTGCACATTAGACCAACTGAGTCGTCATTTGTGGAGCTCACGTTATCTGTCTCTCTTGAGAAATGATAAATCAACCAATTTGTTTCGTTTAGAACAAGGCCAGCTGGGAAGTCTACTTCAGTAGGAACTCCGCAATCGTCCGTAAATAACAATTGATCTAAATCAAAATTACCCAACAAAAACTTAGAGTTTAACATCAAAAGTCATATGATGACACCTCATCTGTACAACCAAGACAGGACCATCTGCCCAAGCAAGAAAGCTGCAACAATTTGGCATTTTCAACGCCAGGTCCTCGCCCTATCATCTGTGTCTGTATTTCACCTCACCAAGCACCTAAACTGACCGCTTTTGAACAACATAAGGTTCAACGAAAGTTTTGTGGCAATAAGCCTCCACGGCTTGATATTTTCTGTGTAGTATTACTAACCCAGTGTGCTAAGGAGTCTGCGAATGTCACTGATCACGTTAGTCACTGAATCCATTGGAGAGATTAGGCTTCCCAAATTTTAAGTGATTTACGCGGAACCAAACCCTTCTATGGATTTGAGCAAAACTTACCTATTTAGCAAATTGTTACAAGTGGATTTTACCCTCAAAAAACTAAGATCACGGAGGCTGTAAAGGCTGGTTGCGTCAAAAATTCATTGCCTGTTCTTCTGTAATCCAGAGACAACCTTCTACTATATTTTCTTTGTCAGTTCGTTAATATGTGCACCCTTCATTGATAAAAATAATTTGCTTTCTGAGCTTCTTATTCAACTACCGAATTTCTTCTTACAATGACACAGTATATCCCCTTTATGCTCTAACGTGAACGTTTGATTACAGCTGTGCTAGATAGAAGGCAACCGTTAACACCTCTACATCCACTTAGTGTAAATCCCAGATCGGTTACGATGTTCCACAGGTTTATAAATTACAGTTAACGCATATATATTTTAAGGGTTAGACAACTAGGTTGATACCAGACGACGTTGGTTGCTTGCAAGTTAACATTCAGTGTCTGATATGCACTTGTGACATCGCCTGCTAAGGGTCAAATATTCAGACAATACTGTCATAATCAACACAACGAAAGACAATCAGACTGTGGCTTACAAAATATTTCACTCTTGGTTGAATATTCGGTTCAGAATTTACTTTTTCATATTGACAAATGTAGCATGTTTTTATTTCATTGTACAAGGCTGAAGGTACACAACTTTTGTTGTCAAGCTACCCAAGTTTTACATAAACAAAGGTTGACCAATCTGATGTGTTTAGGTTGGGCAGCTAAGGGACCTTGTTACTTCCAGTTGGAAGTCATCTAAGCGCACGTTCTATGTATTTACTAAAATTGGATTTCTGATGTTCTTTGTAAATTAACTGAAATATCTGTCCATCTCACAAAAGTTAATTGTCCAGTTTGCGGTCGGTTACACTCTTTAGCGCTGACTATGCTACTCACCCGCTGATTTCACAAGCCTAGATGTAGAGTAGTGGTACTCGTTGAGTTTAGGCTTATCGCCTCGTTGATTTTCGAAGTTCACTGTTATCGCCCTGGTCCGCATGATTCAAGTGAGGACTAAGATCAGAAAAACGGCAGGTCAATGCATTATCCGTCATAATCCGTTATAAAGAACCACATAAGGTTAACAGTAAACACTATGGATAAGCCTGATGCAAATCTGTCAGCTCCAACACACCAAGGCAAGTCAGTTGAAAAAACTCGAAATTATCCAGCTCAGAACGTTGAAGTTTACTTCGACGGCATTTAGTGTTGTTTGTTGGATTGTGAACAAACTTGTCTTCACTTTTTACGGGGCGTTCATCATGCATCTTGAGAAAACACTGCTATGCTCATCATCATCATCATCGTCATCACCATAGACAGCAATACATCAGTGGTTCATACTGATGCGTCAGTTAAACCATCAACTCACCACGTCCAAAAAATGAAGCCTGTTTCGAAGCCAGTGTAGAATTAGGGCAACTAGCCTGACTCCCAACTTTGCTACATGCATGCCGCAACAAAAGTAAATGGTTGGTAAATGGTCATAGTCAATTTCCTTGATATGTGGTCTACGGTAATGATTTTTCGAACACGACTACCCCAGATCCCAATTGATTACCGAAGCGGAGCTTTGTGCCATGAGCTTGGTACATTTATTCTCATCACCAATTTAGCGGAAATGGCCACGACACAAATATAGCTAAATTCCGCGTATACACCAGGCTTGCGGCTCATACATGCTATCCGCTCCTACAGTGAAGACAAAGGCATACCTGCAAAGGAAATCATGTGATTATGTATGACTGGTTACCGCTGTGAGCGTATCGATCACCAAGTAACGCTGACGAGCTTAATGGTAACGTGAATGAAACGTCGAACTCACAGTTCTACATCAGGCATTTTGATAAAATTGGGCAAAAGATCTTGCGTTTGTACAGAGCTGACTGAGACTATGACAGATCGCTCAGCCATTACGCAGCTCAAAAAGCGTCAGGTGCCACAATGACTAAAATGGTGACTACCTTGCCAAATTAAGAAAAGTGTCTAACATTCTGACCGGCATCCAACAGAGTTATCCAGTTGACAGACTGCAGTCAAAGATTGTGCTGGAAGTTTAAGCTGACTACACAACAGGCATCAAAGGAAATCTTGGTTATTTGCATAAATATGAACAGTGGTTTTGTTGGGTCAACATCAAAACCAGCAAGGCCCAAAGTGAATCGGTCGTCACAATCATTAGACTTATCAGTGGTACACGTTCAATGTGACGAAAACATCCAGTTTTATGGAGGGGATGTCTAATGGAATGACTTGCGCCAAAACTTCCTTGTTTTTATGAAGAAGTTACCGATAAGCGGTTACTGGTTGATTGATGTGTGTATTTAATATCTGCTTTGAATTGAACAGAATTAGTTAATACGGATCACAGAGTGACAACCTACACAGTCACAATGGACTGTTTCTTGTTTAGATCAGGTGATCAGCAGAACGAAGCTTCTATTCTTCAACAAGACAACGTAACGGTATACACGTCCTACATATCAAGAACATAACTACTTTACAACAAGAACGAAGTTGTGGAACATTTAGTTTGCGGTATGGATCTCAAGTCAGTTGAAAACATCTGAGGACTGTAGGTTCGACGAGTAAGGCAACATGCCACCGCCGAAACAAAGAATGTTGTCTAAGAAAGATGTGGCAACATCTGCCAACAACAACTGCCTACGTTGTACCTGTCTAAAGCTTGTTGAAAAGGAGTGCTGAAGTTTTCGAACCAAATGATTGAACCGTGTATTATTGTGTTCATGAAAGCACACAATGGGTGTATATTATTTCTATCAGTTTACCGCTGCCACTTTTTACGGACCAGTTTGAAATGAAATGATATTCATGAAATAAAATCTTTAAATTTTCCGAATGTTGACGGGTTATTACGATAGTTTGTCGGCAACTTTCAATGTAGATCATACAACAATGAATTTGTTTTTGAAACCGGTGGACCGCATATTTTTTGTTTTTGGATATGTGAAGTTGGAAGTACACTAAATGGAATTGCGCCTTTTCCGCATATTTTCTATTAACGTTTCACTTAGCCATTCGTACCGCACCCTGACTTCCGGATTTAGAATTCTGACTTAAAAGATAATGTGAGACAGGGTTTCCTTGGGATACTCTGCACGTTCCACTGACTTACCTGACAGTGACAGACTTATCTAGACTGAAGGCGTAACGAACACGACTCTGATTCCGAACAATGTTCTGCACAATAGGTGTATTCGAAGTTATACCTCACTTCTGAATGGCTTTGAAGTTTCTGGATCGTGTTCAATAGCACGCTCGCGGTCACGGTTAACCGTTGGGCAACTGGAGTACTCTTTTGTTTGAGGGTACTCTCGCAATCGCCGTCTATCTTATTTGGAGGACGGCAGTGATGTAAGTACGGAAATAATTTGGCTGCATGCTTACAAGATTCTTACGCTGTAGGTTGTGCAATGTACTAAACTATGGTTATAACTTATTTTTGTCTGACTGTCCACATTTGGCCTGTCTAACATGGTCGCAGCCTGCAGCATCGAAGACCTAGTCAGCATAGACTTACGAATCGGCACAGTTCACAACATCAGGGTAGCAGAACAGGTCAAACAACGACGTGGTCAGGAAATGTATGAGGGCTCTGAATGTTCCATTGTAAGAAGTGGATGAGTGTCACCCGAACGGTTAGAGTCCAGGTTATCGTTCAGATCGCTGAATGAAAACTTTCTCAGTGTGGTCAGTCTGCCGCAGTTAATGGCATGCCCGCATTCATTTCATCTCTAATTCTTTCGCCCAAACTTGCTTTATTAATTTGATTCATTAATAATATATCCTTTTTCTAGGCTACCCTACCACACTATTTTGATGCGCGGCGGTTCTAGCTATGATGAATTCTATTCAGACTCATAGCCCTTAGGAGTGAACGAACGAATGATCAGTACAGCACACTAGAAATCGGTAAGTTGAACAGCCTACGGCTGAACAACTACAGGTGCGACTGTGTTTAGTTCGAGGTGAGTCACACTGTTTGCCTAGGATAAAACAACAGTCTTATCAAAGTTCGCGAAACTTTCTGACAAATAACTCATGCCTTGCTTGTTATTATCCACTGATAAGTAGCACGGGACTTGGTTGATACAACTCGAGCACCATTTGCGTTCGGGATTTACCTTCAGGGTCAAACAGACTTTCCAGTTTGTTTCCATAGAACTTAAACACCAGAATCAATTCCATCTATTGTTAGCTCTCTTCAGTAGTGCATATTCTTACATCCACCGGGATTTAGACTTCGGTCAAGCTTTCTTGAGGAAACCGTATCGATCATAACGCCAATGACCTCGTGTTAGGCACATCCTAATTATGGTATATCTGAAAGCCCACCAACGTTCACTTCTGAATAATATTCAAGCCGCCTACGGCTGAGACACGTCAACTGTCCTGTTACCTCAAAATCAATGGACGATCACGTCAGAATAATAAAAATTATTGGACTTCCCGAAAAATTTGCAGATTACTGAGAGGTACCCTCTATAAATCGTATCATAGTTAGAACAAATCCCCGGTCTAATCATCCTTTTTATGGGAGGTAAGTTGTAGACGGTAGCGAAAATAAGATGTTCCAGAGAACTGAGAAGTCTCCTAGTTTCCTACTGAGTGAAGCATCAGGTTTTTGACATGATTTAAACACAGCTTCAAAGACCACATACATGAATATAAGGCAATCTACTTTCGATAGCTATCGTGCTACCGCCACCGCTCATATGCGTGTGCATGACACAGCCAGTTTGGCAAAGTTTGGCTGAAGGTTGTGGGCTGCATCCACATGCAGAACAACACATCATCAGCATGTACGGATAGTCTGTGCATGGTAAACCGGGCTAGAGTTTTACAGAACAAGGGTGAATAGATGCAGTACCCGTTAGCATCAAAATGTACCGAACTTATGTTACCCAACTCAATCGTCTAGAATTTTATGTTAACGATTTAGCGTAGACTCTGTTACCAAGAGCTCCTTATTCCACTTCTCCTGCTCTACTTGCACATTTTCCATTACCGCATGCAGACCTCCACCATCAACCTTTGTAGGTCAATTTCGTGCAGTTTAGAAACCGGTAGTAACCACAACCGATCTGTTCGCTCTCAAAACTGGGGTTGTTCAGCAATCTTTTTGAAATGGTCTGATGTGAGCAAAACATGTGAATGCTTAAGGTAACACTGCAATCGATGTCCTTTTGATACTTCTCAGTCCTTAGATTTATCCCTCCGTTTACGAATCTAACTTACTAAACGTCAGTTTAATCATATTTCTTGCCGCACATCAATTTACAGAATGTTCAATATTCTGTATCTTCCTCGCTTTTTGTATAACAAAGTTAGATCCCTTATTACGATTTTTTCCAACCTCAATAACTGACCGTTTAACTGTTCCTGCCAATAGCCTTGCTCAACTTTACAGAAATCATGTGTAAGATACTGCTGAGTTTTGTTCATCTGTATGAGTAAGACCACAACTAAGCTTAGGTAAATTCGACTATAGGCTGTAACTCAAGGTGGTATCGCCTCAGCTCTTACTTTCAACCGTGTCAACCATGCGACATCAAGCGGAGTTACGATTCGCTGACTGTAAACATCAATTAAGACAGTGTAGATTGGGTTGGGTTTGGAAGCGGGGGATTGTTTCTACCAAATAAGCTGGATTGCACATTTGTTGAGAATAAATACACGCTTCAGTGTAAAGACTCGAAAGTTGATTAGATGCAGTGTCTGATTGTGAACGGAGGAGGCCCTCAGACGTCCTAGAATCTGCATTCACTAGGTCTAAGCTTGTCACAGGTCATAGGATTGGGAAGAACAAATTTACCAAAAATCTGTTGAGTAATTGATTACACTTTTGACTTTGGTAGAATTTCAAATGGACAAATGCCCGTCGAAGATAAATACATCAGTTCGAACGAATGAGCATGTGCAAAACCTATTTGCACTCTCATTCAAGTCAACGCCGGCGAGGGAGTCATCAAGTGAAGACTGGGGTACCATAAACACTTGCCAGGACGTTATTCGTCTCTGTAGTTATGTATCACATAAACTGACTAACCCCAAACGGGAAATATTTCGAGACACATCAGTTAATCAGGTTCACATAAATGCATCTCTAAGCTGTTTGACTGGATGTCGTGACACATCGTTCCCAATCACAGCCCAGCTATTTTTGTGTTTATTAATAAGAAACAGTGGACTTATTCACTTTTCAAGCTATGGCTTTATAGTGGTCGTATGGCAGGTGTATATGAGTGCTACCAAGTAAGGCAAAGCTGTCATTTTTGACAGTAATAATACTGTGGCGAAAAGGCGTACATTAAGGTATAATCTTTATTATCCAACTCGCTGGTAGTCATGGTTTGCGCGCGCTCGCTTTTATAAATCAGAATTCCAGTCCACAACACGCCCCTTATTTTCACTCACACGTCGTGTGCACTTCTGCCCGTTTTGTGTGTGACCCGTGCCTTCAGTCGGCAAGTTTACCGCCTGCCATTCTTCGTCCGTTGGTCCGATCTCGTTAGGCGATGGCTCGTCCGATCATTCTTGTTGTCAGCAATCTGTCTACCGTGGGTTTTGACCGTATTCTACGACCGTGTTGAGGTATTCCTCTGAGTATTAGAATAATCGCGCCTCCGATCTGGTCGTCCATCCTATTTTGCCTGCCATTTCTCGCCCGTTGGTCCGATTCAGTTGAGCAATGACTCATCCAGTCGCCCACGCTGTCTCTGATCTGCTGGCTGTGGGTTTTTGGACGTACCTTCATCCGCGTTGAAGTATTCCGTTGAGTGTTGGAATACTCGCACCACCGGTCTGGTAATCCACTTCATTATGACTAGTACACCTGCTTTCTGATTAATATGCTTATGCGTTTGCAGTTATTCTTCAAATACAAATATATATTTGTATGTCTCTTTCCATTATTACAATTAATTAGTCTTAGCAACTACTCAGCCTATTGGTCGTCATTTCTAAACACTACTTAAAAGAATCAGTATATCTGTGCATTTTTCCAGCTTCGTTCTACTTGGCATAAACAGACTCCCATCGAAAGTCTATTCTAAAGTTTCTGAAGGTAATAATTTGAGCTGTAGGCGGCGAACTTAACGTCGATTCAAAATAGATATTCACTCCAGTTTTTCCTCCCGAAAAGCCCTCAATAAACAGTCCACTCTTCAAGCGAACCAAGATGTCGGTGTATCTAGGGTCGTTGTTTAAAGAATCCACTATCATCTATTCAGTGACGCAACGTGTAGTAAACTTGGCATTGTTCATCCTGACTTAATCAGGCTGGTAACCAACCATTCGTCAAGCGGTACCTAACTAGGCAGATACCTGCATGGAATGGGCAAACGTATACATTCGGTGGATTGGCAACCTGCCAACTGAGTTCAGATAAACCTTGACCCATCAATGCAGGCATTTTGACTCACGCGCAATAGAACGACGGATAGAAAAAGAACGCTACGCCGACAGGACTTGAATAAATCAATTGTTGGGAACGATAACACATTTCGAAATCTTTAATACTACCTTAAATCAAATGTCATTCGTTATGTAAGCTAGTGCTCTGTAACTCAAAGAAATAGGTTAGGTTGATGATTAAGGGATGCCTTGGAAAGCTTCAGCGTAAACATAATTTTCAGTCACCACTATCTGTTTACTGCCAGGTACATGTTATCGGTTCGGTACTGATCATCAACATCATCGCCATAGTAGCCATAAGCCTGGCCATGAAGTACTGTGACTCGGGCAGCCGCTCATCTCAACACTGACGTGGAATATTCGAGAAAAAACGCTACTAAGACGTTTGAAAATTAATAAAAGAAGACTAAGCGGAAAAACTAGAAATGGTATGAATATAGGTATGCCAATGACTGTGACACATTGCCACTTCGGATAGCTTTTCTAACCAGTGACCATATACACAACTATGTTCACTAGCGATCATATTCCATATGTTGCCTTGAAGATGATTAAGCTTTGTTGATCTGAATCCTAAAACTAATTTCATAAGGTGCACGTCGCCATATAATACATGTGGTATAACAATGTGATAATACTATATAAACAATGTATTCATTGTCCTCAAACTGGCCAGGCAGTTTTGTCGAGCGCATGTTCGGGGACTAGTGCTGTTACCAAGGCACTGCTGCAAACACGCAAAGGAAATTTTCGAAGAGATATTTGACTTAAGCGAGTAGATATACAATTGAAAGAGAGACAGGCTTACTAGAATGCTCGCCACAACGCTACACATAGGTATGATACACTATCGGGATAAAATTTAAAATCCCAAGTATGTCTTAAAATATATCTACTTATTGATTGGTGAACACGCGTTAGTAGCAGACTATTGACTTGAAAAGCTAAAAGTTTCTGAAGCTTGATTCTTGGTGTGAAAGTATCACACACTTGATCAGAAAGTTGTTTCATTGGTGTGTTTAAATTTATACACAGAGTTAGCAAAATGGAATGCGTCTCGTGAGTCGAGTGGTTAAATTTTTGTGGACTGACTCAAGGTAGTTCATGAGTCAACGTATTGTGTGTTACTGCCAGAGTACCACGTTGCCAGCTGGTCTTGGAAGCGCAGTTTCACAGAAGTAAATTTGTAGAAATAGTGGTAGGTTCACCAGGTCATTACTATTCCGTGACTTCTTTAATCATATGTAGCCAATTCCGAGTACTATTGTTATTATACTGGACTTGAATTTGCAATCAGTGGGGTTAAACTGACTTGAACTCGGAGAAGTGCTCCAGTTAGTTCAAAAAAATTCAACCGATTCATTTCTCTGGATGACGAAGACAGATGTGATTGTTGTTAAACGGTCCAAAGATTCATTTTTTATGGACGACTGTTGAATGAGAAGGCTTGATTGCAATAGTGCTGACTAATGAATGAAATGGCTTCGGAATAGTAAGCATTTCTAGTACTTGAGTCTGTAGTTGGCAGAGTGTTTCTCCACTTTAGTCTGCAAAAAAGGCAACTAAACTTAGGGTTCAGTGGTAACTTGAGGTTCTATTACTGCTAATCCCATCGCCAACACAGACGGACCATCCTAAAAGACTCCAACGTGAAAATGGAGTGAAATGTTTTAATGGACATTTCGACCACAACGGAGTAATCGCAAGCACCGAAAGTGTAGATAACACAAAAGAAGAAATTTGGAGAAAGAACAGACACTAACAATGGTCAGTGTGTTGTAAAATTGATGGTTATTGAATGAATAATTTTGATACTTACGAAATATATTTTATTAAATAAGGGAAGACAAATGCAGTTCCTCAAACTACGTAGCGATGAGCATAAGATTGTCTAAATGTATACTGTGTTTTCTCGTTAAATAAATCCATCTAGCGACAGGTCCCTGACAGTGATCTTTCGTTTTTTGTTAGAAACCCACGGGAATTGTCTGATAGCTTACTGGACGGTTTTAACTTCCCATCACAAAAATTGGAATAATATTCTTCAAACCTGTGAAGCGCGTACTGTAAACGGTGTATTACACTGTTAACACGAGATTTCGGAAGAGTTTACTGCAGCGTGATCTGAATCTTTTAGATACTTCACGGCAGAATGACACAAAGGAAGCAGAAAGTTGATGTGGTAGAGCTTCATCTACATTCATCAGGCAAAGCGCCCCCTTCGATAATCATCACGGTAGCTTTCACTTCTATATCGCTTACATTACTCTCAAACTAAATGCCAGAATTTCACAGGATCTGGCAGGGATAATAACTCTACCCGATATTATATATACATGTCGGTTCTCCTACTCCCAGATGAATTGACGACGGGAGGACAGTAAACAAATCCAAAAACCGTGGGAGTCGAAGTCTTGTTGTCTCGTACCTATTTGACGTCAACACGACTACACAAAAGTTGTCGAATCATTCTGAATATAAAGCCAAGAAGAGACTAATAGTCAGCAAAGGTTTCATGTAACATTTTGTAATATGATCCTGAATTACCATTGCCGAGTGACTTAACGAATTGAACTGTATCCAGACTGTGCCTTATTAAGAACTTCCATTTTTGGTCAATATTCTAACTGGTTTACGTCAAAATCTCCGTTGATCCAGGCCAATTCACAAACTGTCGTGAACGTACATTATGGTGTTTATCGGTCTCGTGTTGGTGATTCGGATTAGTACTGGCCAGTAGAGTTGAGACACTTATAAATTCTTGTACACTGATACATTACTTTGGTACCGATAAGAGTTACAATATTACATCTGAGAAGTGTCGTATATGAGTGCTTTTGTTAAATCAAAACAAGTAACTGACTGTCAACCAAAAAACCCGTTGGGGTAGGAATACAACAGAAGGTTCATAGCTTGTCAAAATATTACACAAGCGCACCTTGATGAGAATTATAACGTATTGTTCAAAAGGAATCTGCGCGTGAGAAAAAAGAGATTCAGGGAGGAGTGCTGTCGAGTGCACCGCTGAAAAAAGTTTTACAGCGACGCTTGTTCCCAGACTGGTAAAAGGCAACTACGCCAAAGTATATAAGGGACTAAAAATGAGAGTTCTACTGAATGATCTTACAAGACTGATGACAGCTGTTTGAGAATAGATTTCTGTAAGCAGTGGGGTGCACAATTTTCGCACTCTAACTGGTTATGCAGTTCACTAACAGTAGTGAATGAGTCGCATGCGCCGGACACCCAATTTTAAGTTATCTGTACATTTTTGTGTATCTAGCAACTCAGTAGGACAAAAGAGCAACCATGTGATCCGGCCAGCGGATAAACCCAAGTTTCGGCACAATAAAGAATTCCAGGAACAATACAAACTAATACCACACAGAGAGTCAGCATCATTGCTCACTCGGTAATTAGGGACCTTAAATGGACGCCATACATAATTTCGAATAGGTTACGCAACCAAAAGCTAACGAAGGCATAGCTTTCAAAGTTTTCTACTGTGTCCAGGTAGACTTATTCATCGGTAACACATTGCCTTGGTAACTGATGACTTTGTATACATCCAAAATCTGCAAAGTAGGTACGCATACTCATTACCTACAGTTTCAAGTAACAGGATGCTATTTAATGTTTTTGAGATATTTTTGTACAGGAAAACATTTGTGAATAATCATTTCGACTAAGTTACGGGAATGGGTTGATACCCGTTTGAACCTCCGGTGGACTGTATCCCAGTGGACTCAATCCATCCTTAGTAGGTCGGTAAGAGTCATTGTTGTGTTGCCTTCTGTCATGATGATGACAACTAGGTTATATCAACAAGAACCGATCCGCTTTGGTCAAGCTTCTCTGGACGATGTAAGTTCAACGTTTTTTGTCCAGAGTAGACAATGATTAAACGAGTGTATCAAAACGTATCATTAGTAGGTACACGATAAATACATTTTAGGATTATTAGTTCCATATCTATATAACGGATTGGTGATACTGCCCTACAAAGAGTTACAATACAATATACAAGCTGACGCAGACTGGTCAACAGTGAGATTCAACAACACGATACAAGAACAGGTATTTGGGAAATTTTTGAATATTCATATTCTACACAGTCATCTCATATATCCATTGGGGGAACAATACAAGACGAATACGCTTTCGACAGTTAATATTGGGCAACAGTGCAAAAAGACGTATCGTGGGGCGTTACTATTTTGTTTACTGTCTTCATTCACGAACACGAACATTTTGGACATGGGGATAACAACAATAAAACCAGTTTAATATTGGAATCTACGTAAAAGAAGGACTGTCGTCAGTTTCGGGGTAAACAAACTCTCTGTATCAACAGTTTTTACACACTGACGGCGGGTACTGATTGACACTGTTTTGGACTACGTGACCGACTTTAGATCCCGGTTACACAATAAGTTGTAACAACGTGCACTGTCCTTTGAGTAAAAGTTGAGTTTTGTGTGATTTGGTTTCCCCCCACAACTTGTCCATATTCACTCCTACTGATTGTCTCAAATAACATTTTGTTGGGCACAAATATTATGCCTTAATTTTAGAAAATTATACCACAAACAAATTGATGGTAATGATGGGTAGTCCCTTAGAACCAATGCAAGAAGAGCTACTTTTAAAAATGACGGACTTGTAATTGGTGCCGGCATCTATAAGCGGTATGTAGACGATATCATAGTTTTCACTGTTGATATTCATTTTGTCTCACATTTAAGCATCGCGAATTCCGCCCTTCTTGAACCTTCTGTCGCTAACAAAGAAGAACTGAATGACAGTTGGTCTCCTCCGGACATTTTATACACCAAACGGCAGGATGGCTCATTACAACACCCAGTGCGCCGTGAAGCTATTCGAGACGGTTAGTAGTTACTTTTTTCTATTTGCATCGATTCTTTGCAAATGAGGTTTGATAAAAAAACTGTTTTATAGAGTCCGAAAAATTTGCACTGATGACAGCTTACAATGGGAGGTCAGAAATTCAAAGAAGATGTTACTCGTGAACGGATATCCCGGGGATTTGGTCAAGGTTTGCAGCCAGAACAGACTGATCAAGATTGTTGTGTGTGCGGTTTACAAGACCCGAGTGCTTCAGGACCTCCCATTCAGAGGCGATAACAAAATAACTGACTTGAGTCGAAAATTACGGTTCACCTAGCTTTGAACTTACAGTGCAGTTGAGTTGTGGTTGCTACTCACAACTAAGAGTGTTACCCAGCTTGTTCATATTATTGACCTACCGAATTGTTCTGTCTGTCACGCAATCTACCGCCTATTTTGTACGTGCATTAATGTTTATATCGGCAGAATAGATCGGTACGTACGACAAAGAATGACTTACCACACAAATAGGTTGTCGATGACCCCGCTGGCTCAACAGACAAAGCAACAATACGAATGTGCCGAAGTTTTATCTCATCCGCTGTAAAGCCTATCGTGGAAACAGGTGACGTAGTTGGCCCCGCCAACTCAATGTAACCGGGTTCCAAAGTTGCTCATGTTCTCCAAAACAGTGCCAATCAATACTCGTCGTCAGTCCCTGTATATATATGTGTGTGTGCACAGACTGATGACGCAGGCAGTGTGTCTACCCTGGAACTGATGGCAGTCCTTCTTTCATGTAGATTCCAATGATTAACTGTTTCTGTCATTGTTGTTATCCCCATGTCCAACATGACACAAGTTGCAACTGTGTCGCTGCCCGATTCTACTGCCTGGTTGTTTTGAGTTGACTAACCAATGAATTACAGCCAGCCGAAATGGTTTAGACGTGTTTACTCGATGAGTGATCCCAAACGTTTATGGGTGCCTCGGCTAGCAATTGTTTTTGACTCTGATCCATGAAAGGTAGCCCTTGTCTAATTGTTCAGTAGACGTACTCCAAAGCACTAACAGTAACATAGAGACTATAGAGGTTCTCAAGTGAAGTCACAATATGAGTCACTATTATAGTCATGTCACGCTTTGTGACTCGCAACCAGTCAGTTCAAGGAATTAACGCAGTCGAATACAGGGCAATGGCATAATCGATCTGTATAGAACTACTCAACACTGGGTTTTGATCACCAAGTAGTCTGTTTATTTATTACAACTGTCATGACTTTTGGGAAATAGCGTTCCTCTCTTACCTGTACCCACATAGAGAAATGGTTTTCGTCAGTTAGAGGGCATATTTTGTTTCTGTTATTCTTTGTAACCCTATTGATCCCATGCTAAATTAACAAAACCTTAAGTTTCCTTATTCTCGCGTCTGGTCAGAAGTGAAGTTATTTAGACCAGCACTTCAAAATAATTTCATAAAAGCCGATCAAGATTAATCAACACTGAGTTTTCAACTAACAAAGCAATAGGGCTTCAATTATCGTCTGAACAATTACTTGGATGATAGAAAGTATCAAACTTAATTCGCCTCGAACGGAAGCAGAACTAATTCATGGATGATTAACATGTCTAATGCGCATGACTAGCAAAGGAACTAACGGTGCACACTATTTTGGTTCACTGTAGCCCGCTTGTATAGGATTGCAGAACTGGACGTCTCGGGTTAACGGTCAATGACTTCGGGCATTCATTCCTGAGCTTTCAGCTCACAAAAGAAAAAAAATTGGAATGAATTTTGACTGCCTCTTAGTTTGTCCTCATACATTTCGACGTCTCAGCCGTAGGAATGCGGTTTGAGTAGTACGCAAATTTGTGGTGGGCGCAAACAGGCGCCGGCTAAATCTACACAACTTACGTTTTTATCTCTGTTGTCTCGCCACCGTTGTTACGTCGTCCAGCGGACAAATGTGTTTTAGGGATTTCGGGTTCTTTCCCTTTGCCGATTTGAGTCGACGAGCCAGAAGTTCTTAACACCGGTAGCTTGACTGGTACAATGCGTGGTTCTCTCGGGCTAACACTAGACGTGGGTAGCAATTTGTTTTGCAAAGTTGTAAACGACGGCCGCACCCAGAAGCCATCCGGCGGATTGATAGATGTTCTCGGAGTGAGCAGTATCACGGAAGAGGATGATTCGTGATTTAATTCTGGTGATAGAATACGGTTTCCGCTGGGTGGCTACAAGTAATAAAAAACTGTGTGATTGCTGTAGCGTAACGGTAAACTCACGCGAAATGCACATTTGTTCCGGAAGTATGCTTTACAGAAAATGAATGAATAAGATTAAGCAAACATTGTTTATTAGCCTAGTCATTCGAAGGGAACTGTGATAAGAGTAATTCAGTGAGGTCGATTAATGTGTTACACGCTCTGTTGCATCAATACGCAAACCCAATGCCAGGTATTGTAACAAGATTAAATCGACGTAGTCCGGTCTCACACAGTCGACCGTGAAGGCTAGACACACGTTGCTTACTGCCAACATTAATTTGAAACTCCTAATTTGGGTAGCCAAAATTAACAGCCAGGAAGTATGTAGTTCGTTCTATTGAAGACGTGAAACGTATAGAAGGGGAAACGAATTAAATAACGGAGAACAGTTAAGGGGCCTCAAAAGAAGATATCCAGCAGAATGGATCAAAAAGCATAGCTGGACAGTTACGTGGTCTGCTCACGGACATTACCATACCAGCCAGTGAGTGAAACCAGATATCAATGTATCACCTTTGGAGGTGGACACAGCCAATGGTGAGAACCAGTGGACCAAAAGATAAACGTATATCACGTAATGTTATATATTATCACCTCGGAGACTGATATGTGACCTATTAAAGAACACTGCGATTCACATTGAGACCCTAAATCATACGAAGGATAGTTCTCGTTTATCCTGTTTTCTAGTAAAGCGTTAACTTCCAGTCTCAATTGAGTTTTGATGTCATTGCCACTCTTCACATATGTACACTTTACTCCTCTTCGTGGGATTATTTGCAGACTGGATGCACGCAAGCGTTCAGCGAGAGTGAGCTGTTATTTTTACCATTAATCACCATTCAGTTAGACGATATGACTCTCTACAGTTAATTAATGACACTTATTACACCTTAACATTACAAGTTGATCTCTTCACTATATGAACTGAATGCTGACAGATCGTATTCCGTCTAACCGGGGTACGTAACAGCGACAGTCTCAATGTTATATTTTTCATGGTAAAAATAACCGTTTTCAATAAAGTTTAAAATTACATCTATGCAACCATTACTATTCTAGCCAGCGCCAATTATTCAAGAACTTATGCACATTTCGTCGACTGGTTGAATAAACCTTTACCCAATCACTTTAGATGCCAACATTTCAAGTGCCCGAATTCTCAAGTTGAACACCTCCCACAATTGATCGCAGCTGCCGCATTCCCATAGACTTTCCAGCCGGCCACTTTCAAAAAGAAGCACTAGACTCGAGTTTCGCTCTCATTAGAGCTCGTCAGTAGTGCATATCCTTGCCACTGAAGGGACTAGAACTCCGGCTACGCCCTAATGAACCATATCTACCGCTGCGCCATTGACCTCATTCACCCCTAACCGAATTTCGTTTGCTTATCTTCCCTAACGTTTGTCAGCCTAGTACCAAAGGACAACACGACTTTGTAAAATTCCACGAAATTTCACAGCACTTCATATCACACTTTATGCATCTCGTGAGCTGAATACTGCTGACTTATCTAATCACATTTTCATCACAAATGATGGAAATCTGTTGGCTCATTTGAACAGAAAGTTGAGTTGTTGTGGTGCTAACCACAAACCACATAAGGCAGTCGTGAGAGTACCTACAAATTTATAACTAAACTTGACTGAATAAAATATTTCTTCGGAGGCAGGTGACTAGTGAGTTTTACAATAATAATAAAACAACAAGTTACTCGAGATGATGAAAAATGCATAATCACAATCAGAAGAGTGTCTTATGCTTCAATCCCTGGTCATAGGACAAGAAAAACCCGCCGGAGTGCAACAGCATAAATAGAAGATTACACATGCATTCATTAAATAGGGTAACAGGCTATACGGGATTGAAAGTGGCTCCAGCAACTTACTTGAGATAACTTTTGGTTCATACTTTTGTCAGTATGCGAAACACCGGAAGGTTCAGCAGGGTGTACATCTTTGTCTACTAATCCATCAGTTTTCACCTGTGGGATATGATGTTCGTTAATTTCTGGATGTACTTTTCCGCTGCCACCGTTTTTACCTGTACCGCTTGCGCCGCGTTTAGTTGCGTTGTCAAAGTCTCTGTTGCTCTTGGTAAGCTGAGAAGGCGTGTTAGGTACTCTGTTGTTTTGTTAGATAGAAAGGATAATGAAACACCATAATGATAAGTTGTGTGCATGTTTTAAGTAATACGTCCTTTCGTTTATATCTCCATTCTTGTCATATACAAGCACAAAAATATACACCAGTTAGACAACAAATTAGAAAGCGCCTGTTTGGGTTAACTGGGAATAACAGCATTGTAAGCGTTAGTAAACTACAGAGTTAATTGCAGTTTGTACACTGTTAGGTGCAAATATATTCACATATGTTGGAGCTGTTTTAAAAATAGGTCAGCTTGAACAGAAAACTAGAAGACACAGATTACAATATGAACGCGTATGCAGACTTTGGCCAATTGAAGACATGGAATTAGTTTGAAAACAAAATATAAACGCTTAGTTGTGGCGAACAAAAATATGAGGATCGTGAATGACACTTACACTTTAACCCGAGACAAAAAAGTTGGGGCACATTTTTTGAGTGTACACGGTTGGTAGATAAGAAAGATTTTACAATACTTTGTGAGTTGTTGGCAGACAGAATGGTAAACAAAAGTGACAATCTTTATTTTACAGAAAAACTCAGTAAATCTACCCTGCTGAACCCCACAGATTGCCATTTCTCATGTATTTTCGAACCGCAAACACTGTAAACCAGTGAAGTTTCAAGCTGCGACTATTATACCTACCTATAATGACTAGCCCTTAGCAAACTGTTTCTGATTCTTCATACACGTGCGTTCACAAGTACAAGTGACTCGGTCATAACTTTCTGAGATGCAAGCTTTTTGTTTGTACTGCGCAGTCCGATATATACACAACAATGAGCAGAAGTGAAAACAGGCGGAGTGTTATTAAATATACGCTATTGAATGCACTAATAAGTGAGCTAACTACGCTCATAAGTTACCCGCGATTATTTTTTGTGGTATTCCATAATGTCATTTATAACTTGTCGCAAAGTAAATAATCTGTAGAAGAAGCTAGCAAGTTAACCAATAAGGACTATAGCTGGTTGGCAAGCTTCAGGTAGATGTGTAATACTATCAAATCGTCGTCACGGATTTGACATCTTAGTAATATATATGTATATATATTAATGATTAGTAGTAGGGGATTTGGATTTTCATGTAGATTGAACATCACTCACAATTGATCGCAGCTGCCGCATCCCCATAAACTCTCCAGTCGGCCCCTTTCGAAAAAAAGCACTAGACTCGAGTTTCGTTCTCATTAGTGCTCGTCAGTAGTGCATATCCTCGCCATGGCCGGGACTTGAACCACGGACATGCTGTTCATGAGGCAACCGTGTTTACCACTGCGCGATTGACCTCACATTAGGCGCGACCGAATTATCATATGTGAACACTCAACCACTTTCGCTTGTGAGTAATGATCAGGTTGCCCGATCGCCTCGAGAGGAGACACAGTTACTGTCCGTTAACTCCAATCGATGACCTCTCGACTAGGACTTCTCTCCAAGTTGAAATCACGGAAATCATTGACTTGTTGAGCGGTATTTGATTAATGATTAGTTGCCTCATGAACAGTATGTCCGTGGTTCAAGTCCCGGCAGTGGCGATGATATGGACTACTGACGAGCTCTAATGAGAGCGAAACTCGAGTCTAGTGCTTCTTTTCAAAATGGGTCGACTGGAAAGTATATATATATATATATATATATATATAATTTCGTACGTTTGAGTTTGGCTTGACAAACCAAAACTCGTTTGCTCCCGTTTAACGTTTTATTTACTAGTTGGGTAGAACAGTGATGCCTACAGAGGTATCCGGAACCTAACATTGTATTCGACGCACCCATAGTCAGTGTAGTTAGCCATGACCTCTCACGACAGGCGAAGATGCATAAAACTCACGTTGAACAATAAGAAGCAATGGGGTTGCTCGCATATTTTTCAATACAAATACTAACAGAAAGTTGGAAGTAGTTCAACGTAGAGGTGTTTTATTATGTGTCATTGATAATTGCTAATTTTTGCAGATGTTTGAGAAAATCATTGTATGTATCATTTAGAACGAACCATATAAAATCCCGATCAGTCATAGGTGAACACTGTACACTTGTGTCACTTGTCACTTTGTCAGTTCTCAAAAAATACACAGAGGAAAATTACCACGAACGTAGTTTACTGACCGGTTGTCTTGAGAGTAATTTCAAACTGACGAATGAATATCAGTGTAAACGTTTAGTTAACCGTACAAAAGAAGGCAATGTAGAAATAAGACCACATGCGTTCTCCTAGTTTGGCATTGCAAAAGATGAGGAATTCACATCAGCCATGTGAAATTCAGTTACTACCCTATGTGTCTACACCATTCTCATACTCATCAGCCCCATCGACAGCCACACACTAGTGGTTGGCATTGACGCTTAGTTGCCAAAAGCCTTGGAATGAAAAACAAGTTCCGGGTGAAAAACAGATAGAGATAAGAAACGAGAATTGACACGTGACACGTATCGAAGTACAAATGAATTGTAAGCAAAGGCGAGCAGACATTTTTAAGTCATCCTGCTTGCAGTCTAACATCCTACTCAGCCATTTTGTGAAAAATCACTTGCGAGATCTTCCAATAAATCTAGCAATCTGTATATGCGTACATAAGCACGTCAGGTAAAGAATTAATTAACGCTCTCAAACATCACATTGCGAGGTTAGAAGAAAATCCAAAATGTGGTTGAAAAACCACACAGTTTGGCAACATCTTTTCGATCTGCTTTCACTCGGTTCCATTTTAATCACAGTTCAAGAAAAGCATTTGACAGCAAGGAATATGCCAATGAAAGAACGACTGTGCGTTTCCTGCGATCATTTTGAGGTTGCTGACAAACCAAACATTACCATAATATATGCGGCAATTTAAACTGCACACGATTCTCTATGAAACAGGACTAACTACTCTCGACTAAGTACTTTGAAACAAACTGAAGATAACATCCGTAATGATAGGCAAAGAGGTGCAAGTTTACGTGCATGATTTGAACAATAATTTGTTTCAAGACAGCAGTTTTGTGAACTGAAAGTTTTCAAACAATAAGTAGGCTGATAAATAATACACGAACAGTCCTGCGTGATTAAAAATTGCAAACTTATATTACAGCTTCTCATACCTGTAGCATAGTATTTTTTCAAACCAACAACGTTAACCCTTCGGGTTTGATGAAACCTTACCAGGTTATCAGACACCACATTTCATTTCAAAATAGTCAGGTAGAAAGATCGCGGAATTGAGACAAAGTTGAGTCACATATTCCAATATTTGTAGGTGCAGCGACTTGTAAACACGTTAAAAATTACAGACTAGTTAACTATCTCACAGTCTTTCGAGGAAGGGCTCAACTAAACTTATTTTTGAAAATATAAACAAGACAAACTTTCGAAAATACTCGTACACACAGTCGACCGACGTTCGACCGCAATAAGACAATGTAAACTGCCATACATTTATTCACACATCATACACATATGACTGGACTACTAAAGGATAGCTATTCCGATATCCTCAGCTTGCAAAAATATGAGAAAAGTGATCGATGAAATGGACCCAGTTTGCTCCTATCAGTTAATTTCAAATAAATCCAAAGTTTATTTGAAACCGAACTTAGTAGCCGGGCTGACAAAATTCTAGTTTGTACTTCTTGGTCTATACCCAGTAGTCATAGTCCTACTGTGGTTTCCAGAGGTAAATTTAATCTGTTATTGGTATGGGTGGTGGATACAATCGTCATGAACGTAATTCTGTTTAGGCGATCAGAGGCTGAGTTAAAAGCTTGCGGTTGATATTGGGACAACACAGTAAAATTGAAGAAGAGAGGACAGTGACAGTGATGCCCCTGGAAAAGGATTGCATCATTAAAAAGAATATATCATTCATGAACAAGCCTTTAATGTGTCTATGAAGTTGTGAAGAAGTACGGATAACTTATATCGAGTTCAATGACACTGCGCAAATTTGTCTTGAATATGACAGTAAAATTCACTTAATACAAACAGTTTGAATGCGACTAAAGTTTTTTAAGCTTCTATAAACACCCAAAAATAAGACCGTTTCTATTGAGTTTTTCGATGGCGTGTTTTGGTCACTATACCTATCAATACAAAAAGATTCACTTGCTAGAAAAGATGACAAAACATTAGCCAATAAACTGAACCTATTTCATGCATTTGAACACTTAAGAACGGAACAACATGAAGATGATTACAAATCGCTACATTTTTCCTATCGAAGTTACCATATATAGATGAAATATTACTTGGTTTCTATCTCTGATGTTGAACTTTGACAAATCGATTACGTTCATATAATCGCGACTGAGTAGTTGTATTTTGAGAAGGGACTTGAGTGAGAAATGAAATGCTTGTCAATACGAGAATTTAATTAGTTATTAAAGCGAAGTAGAATAACTCACGATCGCCCAGATTAATCCCTTCATGGAACAAAGACTTGCTTCAAAATGTTTAACTAAGACAGTCTTATTTCATCTGTGAATTGATTCGGCTGACCAGATAGAGGTTATACGCTTGTAGAATCAACAAATGAGTAGAATACTGGATAAAACGATGATCCACAGGGGAACGAGCAATCAGTTTATAACGTCACTGCAATGACAAGTAATGATAGATGAAACCATCAGCATCATAGACACAAATAAATCAGTGCATCACAGCGATCTCCAATTGTGAAATAACCGAGGAGGGAAGCACAAGTAACATATAAGAAGCAAGACTGAGAGAACTAGAACAGTTTACTAAAAGTTACATGTGTGTACACCTATATATTCCAAATTACGTTGCGTGTTCCTTGCAAACGAACAAAAGAGCCATTAATGAATTTTACACATGACTGTCAAAAGTGTTTCTTCTCTGTTTTCCCCAATAGGAGCACTTATTTGCAGTTGTTTAATAGACAACGCGGACAGTCGTAATGCAGAGATTTATTGGCGGCTCCCTCTTAACGTCCTCAAATACTTGCTTTACAAGTCGCCAAAACTACAACCCAGATAATGAGAGCAACCTGTAGTGGACTTTCCGTGGCAAACGACATTACTACTCTAAGCCGAAAGAGAAAGCCGTCTTACTCCAGGGAAACAAAATTTGGCGGCTCAGGGTAGAGGACGTGAACCGTCGTCAGATATTTGACCACCGATGTATGCGTTCGATCGCTCATCTCGGGTGGCACCAACGAGTGGGCAACGAGGAGGTTAGGAAGCGAGTGTTTGGCACTAATTATCAAATGAGTTCTTTCGTTCAATCCCCATATTTTCAAAGACTTAGATGATTAGATCGTGTATCAAGGACTTCACCTAGTCGCCTGCCACACCGAGCACTCTTTGCCGACGTTGCGGCCGACTGGCGTAAGGTGCGAGGTGGACAGATGATGACCTGACGTAGAGAGGTGAAATCGTTCACGGGGGTATTGGGAACTGTAGGTCGTGTTCGTCTCCCGGGCTGGGACCCTCGCGACTCACAGAGTCGGTGGCTTGAGACCATATGTGAGATGGCGGCTGATAGAGCTCAGCGGCGTGAATATCGTCGTTGTTTGTCCGCGTTGTCTGTAAAGTGGATGCATTTAATGATGTGGGGTAGTGAAAACCTTATGAAAACTGTCTTGCTGATGATGCCTTACTTTCATTTACAGCTTTTTTGTTTGTTTGCAAGACGTAGGCACCTTGATGTTGTGAACATGAGTATAGACGAATCCACCTTTAGTAGTTGGGTACTTTATCCTACTTTTTCTCTCCTGCTATGTAGAGTTTGCTTCTTTCTTTCCTTGTGGTTGTATGTCAGTTGAGCATCAGTGTGAACCACTGATGTATTGTCGTCTATGATGATGGTGAAGTCGGATTATCATCTGTTTACCCCGCACTATACAGAAGTCGGTCGCGACGTCAGCATGATGTGTTTGGTTTGACATATGACCGAATGGATCGCTACTATGCGGCTAAACCATGCGAGTCTATGCGTACTTGAGGAGTGAGTAAAGTAGCTCGTCTAACACACGCTGCCTCACTTTTATCTCAGAACCTCCTTATTACTTATTTGCCGGTCCCACTTGAGGTCAGCAATCGAATGCAGATACTGACAGCTCAATGCGACTGATGTCTTATAAACTCAGCGGCTTGGTTTTACAGCAAGTAAGTAGCACAGACCTCTGGATCACATTAATCCACAATCATTATAGAGATATCCGTCTGTTGCCAGAGACATCGAAGGTTTGCAATAATCACTTCAATCATGAGCATACGATGTTTGGTTTCATTTACTACGTCTCCGCCGCCACACAGACAATTTCCCGAACACATAGATCAGCCAACGAATTTTTGAGCTTAACTATCAAGTATTAAACCTGGATAATTACATTCATTTATTCATTAATTTATAACAGCCGTAAGCCTAACTAGAGGATACTGCAACTGAGATCATCGCTCACTGTAAGTGTGACGCGAAATAATACAAAAAGAAAAAATTACCAAAATGATTTCACCTATGAAAACCAAGGTAAAGAGAACGAAATACAGATGGTTTTGAGCGATCACCGCACGTCACAATCTAGGATACCGTTTATAGCCAGCGATTTGAGCAAATACGTAGATGCAAGCCGGGCAGTTAACATCTACCCACCTTATTCAGTGAAACAGTCGAAGCCCTCCAACTTTGTCAGTTTGTTATTGCCTAACAAACTACGCGGTTTTGCCTGCCTTTTGGTGATCTCATTATATGGTACTTTCACAGGGAAACTGATTTTGGGATGATGTGGTGGTTTGCTCATCTTGATCATCTATTGAGCCAAGGCGACAGGTGCGTGTGATGATCACACCCAAAAATCACTCATATCAGGTAGCTCAATAGGTGGAGGTCTGATAAACCACAGTCTTCTGATCCCCCGGGTTGAGTGTTGGAGGAAAGGTTAACATCATTTTCCAGAAAATGTACTAGTTCTGGTACACTACCGCTCATCCGCTGCCTTACAGTACAGGCTTTCGGACTGGAGGTTTTGGTTGAGGATACTAATCGTTCTGCTGTCTTTGCCTGGACGTCCTTAGCGGTATATCAACTCACATACAAACAAGAATGCTTACATCAATAATTCCATACTGCATCGGCCGTCCATCACTGTGAACCGGGTCGCATTGTCCGCTGCATACAGCACAGCAGATAGGGAAGAGCATGGTAGTGCTGATCTTCCCGAGTGACCTATCAAACTTAGTTCCCGGGCCCTCTACAACCCTCAGTTCCATTAAGTACGCTGTAGGTCATGCAGCACAGAAAGCTTATCATAGTAATCTTGTGTCTACAATTCCCATCTCTCACCATCCAGTCTCAAGTTTCCCTCATCCATTACTTAGGCCTATATTAGGAACTAATACAGGTGCTTTCAAAGTTCGCACTCTAAAACAGATAGACCAGCAGACCGCCCTCACATCAATGTTAAACTGATTGAATGTAAGTATCTACTGCATTTCAGAGTCTAGAATCCAGGACAGTAGTCAACGTATCGAACTGGTAGCGCCCACTATGTCTAATTGTTACTGGTTGAAGACTTCCGGTGACTTTACGGCCTCCGTTACCGGTCAATCTAGAGTGGGTATAGTTCTCAGTACGACAGCGCAGCCAAACTGGTAGGGTGGATTCCTGCTGGCGACAGACCTCTTGCTGTCCGCTTGGGGGATTCTGCTAAGGCCCGCTCCATACGCACAACCTTAAGAAATCCTTCCATTATGTCTGCTAATGCTCCACTGACTGTAGTGGTGTCGGTGTTAAGGACGTCCTCTATTCGGCTGCGGCTGCTCTCCCTCGGTCGACACGTGGTTCTGATACGGTCATTCTGGCCGGAGCTACGGATGCTTAGGTCTTCTGCATTAGTGGGGCCCAGTACCGTTTAGGTGGCAAGTTCCGGATAGCACCAAATCATTTGGACAATGGCGGGCAGCCGTTGCAACTTTGCGCTGGGCACTGGCTATTTTTTAGCCAGTAATGCTTTCAGACATCTTGCGCGTTATTTTTATACTTGGCGTCCCCTTCTCCGATTCGTACAATATGGTTGTTAGTTACAGATGGCTGGGCTCCACTCAGGATCGTCGCTGCTATCTGGGAACCCACTCAGACTCAGGTCATGCGTTGTTATGCTGCCGTTTTGTTCTTATTATTTTTGGCCAGTGAGCCTATCTACGACAACGAATGGTCTGAGGCAACTCTCGGGTGGAGAAGCTTTGAGCAGAGCAAAAGTCACACTGACCCATAATAAGTCCAGATGGGTACAGCGCGTCAAGTTAGCTGTCCCTCGGCTTCTATTCTGCTGCCACCACAAGCTTGCAACATAGTACTTTGATGGTTATACTTCAGACCACCCACTAAATCCAAAGTCCTCAACTGTGTTTCGGCTCTCATATTTAAGAAGGCTGCTGGTCCGGGTGATCTCATGCCGACATTTCCGAAGAAGCTGGGGAGGCGTCAGTGGGTCTCTTGATCTGGTTAGTTCGATTTTCGGGGACATCATCATCATCATAGACGACAATATATCAGTGGTTCACACTGATGCTCAACTGACATACAACCACAAGGAAAGAAAGAAGCAAACTCTACATAGCAGGAGAGAAAAAGTAGGATAAAGTACCCAACTACTAAAGGTGGATTCGTCTATACTCATGTTCACAACATCAAGGTGCCTACGTCTTGCAAACAAACAAAAAAGCTGTAAATGAAAGTAAGGCATCATCAGCAAGACAGTTTTCATAAGGTTTTCACTACCCCACATCATTAAATGCATCCACTTTACAGACAACGCGGACAAACAACGACGATATTCACGCCACTGAGCTCTATCAGCCGCCATCTCACATATGGTCTCAAGCCACCGACTCTGTGAGTCGCGAGGGTCCCAGCCCGGGAGACGAACACGACCTACAGTTCCCAATACCCCCGTGAACGATTTCACCTCTCTACGTCAGGTCATCATCTGTCCACCTCGCACCTTACGCCAGTCGGCCGCAACGTCGGCAAAGAGTGCTCGGTGTGGCAGGCGACTAGGTGAAGTCCTTGATACACGATCTAATCATCTAAGTCTTTGAAAATATGGGGATTGAACGAAAGAACTCATTTGATAATTAGTGCCAAACACTCGCTTCCTAACCTCCTCGTTGCCCACTCGTTGGTGCCACCCGAGATGAGCGATCGAACGCATACATCGGTGGTCAAATATCTGACGACGGTTCACGTCCTCTACCCTGAGCCACCAAATTTCGCTGCTGTAAGTTAATATAGCACTCACTGTTTTCTGCTGTTCGTGACCCCTAAGCTTCACAGAGATACCTCTTTGTCACTGCAAGTGCCTCGGATTAGTAAACACCGCTCTAGCTCTGGAAATATTTGGACAACGAAGACCATCTCTCCTTGCTGGGGTCACTTGTCAATAGTTACCATATTTAAGAATGAAGCCCGGATCACTTGCAAAAACCATGTGGGAATTAACTTGACCCCAGTCATTTCTAGGGTTCTTGTGTCCAATAGACTCTGTCCACACGCTGTATCGCGCGTGGCGAACATTAGGGGACAACAGGCAGGGTTTCACTCTGGGCGGGATTCCATCGATCAAATTTTCCACTCTTCGTCAAATTCTTGGGCAGCGTCATATGTACCAGCGGCCACTAGTTAACACATTTCTGGTCTGCAAAGGTGGGTCTGATGCAGTGGATCGATTTTCCACCGCACAGCCGCTTGAGCGCAAGGGTGGATCGACTGAGTATGCGAACGTACTGTTGGTGACCAGTTCCCATACTTCGGTTCAGATTAGTGCTTGAGTAAACTATCTGACAGTTTCAACATCATAAGCGGCGTACGTAGGATCTATCCTCTTTCGCCATTTTTGTTAAATTTTGTTATACATGGATTAATAAGAACTTTTTCCGCACTTACAAGATGTTAGTGTGGATCTTCTGCCTGGTGAACGGCGGACTGATGAGGTGTTGCCACCCGACAGCAATCGAGCAGCACAAACAAAGGTTAAACGCTAATTTGGCCCTCGCTGAATACTTTGAAATGCACTTTGCAGGCCCCGCAGGAATGCTGTGATTACGTAGAGTTAATGTTGGATAATACGGTCATGGATATTTCTGATCGGCTTACATGCTCAAAAAACTGTGTCAGCAGGACCAGAGGCATATAGATGGAGGTGAAAATCAGTACCTTCAAGACTAGGGCGGCATTTGTTAGTCTGTGGCAAATCTGTTGACAGAGTATCATTATTTCGGAGTTTGAGGGCTGGCTAACTTGGCTTCCGAAAGGTTCTGCTGAGCGGTATAACGATCCTGACTTGTTGTGGATGAGGATACCATCTGCTTCACCAACAGTTCCATAGGCAGCTGGATGTCTGCGGCTAGTACTAAGGATGAGCTGGAGAACTTGTAATTACTCCATAATAGTAAAGCGATTTCCATTTTATTAGTCTTTTCAATTAGCTATGCTTCGCAGTCTACAAGACGGCTAAGCATGACTATTTCAGAGAAACCCCCTTTCAAACTACTGTATTTATCTTTGTGAGGACTAATTTTTATGATACCTAACAGTTTTCAGGAAATTCCTGCGATTCATTTAAGTCAAAAATTGGAATCAATTATATATAAATGCAGAGCGCCTACTTTTGTTTGAACCACCCCATTGCACACCTACGAGATGCTTGGTGACCATGCATTCACAATGGACCTGGTATTTATTCAAAAGAGTCGAATATTAACCGTCACTTTTCACCACTAGGGTGTGGTGACCTTGCATACAATCTGAGAGATGGAAAATAGAGTTAACACAAGGGCGGATTCTCTGGCAAATTCTGTTCACCACTGGATGGACAAATGAAGTTTCTACGGACGCTGAAAGTGAGTGAAGATAAATATGAGAACGTTCAGACACTCAATGATACGTCAACCCCAAGTCGGCTTCCCAGGTCTCTTGGTCGTGAGCTTCTGTAGTTCGATCAAGAGCCAAGAACATCTATTCGGCAATGGATGGAGACTAATTCGGAAACCTGGAGGTGGACAGGAAGGCCATAAATGTATCCGCGGTCAGTACGACAAATTACATCACCATCATCATAATAGCCATGGGCCTGACCAAAAGGTACTATGGCTCGGGCCTCCGCTCACCTCAACAGTGACGTGGGATATCCCAGATGAAAACGTCACTAGGGAAGTCAAAAGTTAATAAAAGCAGACTAAATGGAAGAACTAGAAATGGTATGAATACAGGATAGCGTCTCTAACCAGCGGTTTGAGTGATCACGAGGACCCTATTCAGGCAGGCGACACCTACTCATTTTGCTCAATGGAGCAGTCAGGGTTTTCACATTTCGTGACCACTTTGTTGGTTGACCACCACACGGTTTTGCCCAGTTGTTGATAGCCTCAGCATATGCCCGGTACAGTAAACGATCAGATGACATACGGAGTACGTGACCTAACCATCGCAAGCTGTGTGCCATGATTAATTGACCAATTGTTTGCGCATCCCGAGCGTTCCGGAATACAAATGATTAAACACAAAGTGTATGAGGATTACTAGGCTGCACCATCAGTGATAACCTTCAGGAGGTTATATGCTTACTTCTAAAAACGCAAGAGATTAAGAACAAGCATGCTTACATTTATCGGAGAGGCGGGGGAACCTGAAACAGCAAAAGCAGAGTCCTCAGCAACTTATTTTGCTACGTATTACTTTACTGCTTTTACATCTGCTTCTTCTATGCGTTCTTAAGATTCAGGTATCCAATACAGCGAATGCTAAACATGAATTTGCATGGAAGCTTAGAAACCCAACATCAAGAACTAACCGGGTTTGAACAGTTTGCAGCCATTAATGCTGTGGTAATTTGTGGATACGTTGGGAGATCCACCAGCTCGAATATTTAACTTATCGGCATGAAAGGTTCAATTTCAACGCGATATTAAAGAGCACTCATTTGTGCAATGTGACAGCCACAAGCTGCCAGTCAGTCACCGAATAGCGGACCGTACCGTTGTCACCGGGAAGGTCATTTGATGAACAGAAGGTTGAGAATGTACCTACAAGCCAACAAGTTTCTACACCCTAGCTGACAGAGTTTTCGCCAGTGTCGCTCATACCTGACCAAACTTTCGTTAGGAGGGAAGTGTTGGGTTGCGGCTAAGACTAATGGCATGCCACCAGATTGCGTCGTTGTGGACTTCAGCAAAGATTTTGACAGAGTTCCACAGGGGAGACTCCTAAGCAAGCTGGAGGCATTAGACATGACTGGTCACACCTTAAAGTAGATGAAGGACTTCCTCTACAATCGCAGTTATCCGGTTAAAGTGAATCTGACTCACCCCTTCTGGCGGGTCTGTTCAATGGAATTCCACGAGATGCAGTCTTGGGTCCACTGCCCCGTTTGTTCTTCATTTATAACCTCCTCTAATTCAAAGGACTACTGCGGTTATTCCGGCCCGTCATAAGGTCGAGATGTTCTGTAAACCGATCGTAATCGCATAACAGAGTAGGTTTCCAAATGGGCGTTGCCCATGAACTCCAAGACCACGCCCAAAAACCTTATAACTTTTCGAATAGTGGTATAAAGCGTGGCTTCATTAATATTACCGTACAAAGCAATAAAAATGTGTATTCTTAGCTTAAATCTCACTCTAAAGCAATGGATCGAGCCAATTGCATCGCCTCCATCTTCTGTACGAGTGTTTGGTTCTTTTTCCGTTCTTCCTCCAACAACCGCTTCAGTTCTTGAACTTCACGCTCAAGATCAGTAGCTGATCTGGGGCAGGATACTGAACTTGATATTCAAAATAAACTATAAATTACTTGCACTGTTCTTAGATTCCGGAGGACTCGTCGAACAACAACACATTACTAGTCGAAACTGAAGGGCTTAGCCAGAATTATTTTTCAAAGAAAGAAATACCTTTGTTAGTTCTACGGAGTGTTTCAATTTCTTCATGCAAACTTTTCAGCATATTTTCATGTTGCGTTCGCAAAAAATTTATGCTCTTCTCCAATTCTGCAACTTTGTCCTCTTCATTGCGAGCACTTCCACTAGGACCACCGTGTCCACCGTTTGATACATTTATGCTGATATCGTTTGTGCACTTCGGTTCTCGGATGCTCATGCTCGCACGTTCGAGTTTATTGGGAGTCTCCACCGAAATCATTGTTGTCAGCAAATGAAAACAACTAAGTATGAGTAAATCAATGCAAAAAATGTTCAAGGTTATCCTCCTCTAGATAGTTTTCTCTATAATTTGTTCGTCATTGTGTTCAATGAAACCTAAAACACCGTTGCTGACATTCAATTCTAGCGGTAGCGTCCATAGAACATTTTACTGGTCCGATAGTGAAATAAAAAAGCAGTATTATAAAATGCGGATTAGAATAAATTGGGGGATTTTGTTTGAAATTGGGTAAACACTATTACCCAACTTCTCCAAGTTTCTGAATAGCTTTCATGGGTAACTCATACATTGATTCGAACTTTGTGCAATGGTTGTGATTCAGTGATTCAACGATTAATACACGAGTTCCGTGCAGTTGTCTAAGGTGCCTTATCCGGTCGGTTCTTCTCATTTGGTGTCACTTTGCCTGGAAGGTAACCAGTGAAAACAGGATGTAGCACCGTCCTCAGTAATAACAATAAATGGGAAGGAAACTGGAGCTTTTGCGAGTCCCGCATCTCAATGCATAGAATCTCAAGATCCTCCGCAACTGGCCGAAATGGGGAAAGGAGGTGCAATACCTTAACTAATGCAATAGAAGTCGGTCAAAGCGAGCACTGAAAATTGCCACAGAGCTAGTAGAAACAACATGGTCTGGTAGAGCATTCCAAGCCTTCCAAACACGCAATGAGAAAAAGCTGTCTGCATTTTAGTCTGCTCTGTTGGACCTCTAGTTTTAGGGGGTGGCCCCTCAGCGTCACGCTGCTTCTCTTGCTGAGCATCAGGCGGCAAGGATGTTCCGGGGACTGCATAATCAAAAAGGTTAATACCAAGTCACCTTTAAGCCGACGGTGCTCTAAGGAGTACACGTTCAAAGATTTTAACCTTTCCTCATGTGGTCCAGTTTTCAAACCTCAGACTGCCTTAGTAACTCGTTGTTGTACCGTCTTCAGAAGCAACTTGTCCTTCTGGAGATGCGGTGGCCAGATTACAGTTCCATTCTCCAGATGCGGTCGAACGAAACTGTTATGAAGCTGAAAACAATTAGGGTTGAACTGGTTGAAGGGGCGTTTCAATAACGTCAGGGAGTAAATAGCTTTTTGGCATTTGTTTCAGCGCTCGTAAAGCCCGAGGGGGTATGCGAAACAGTGCATCCTGGGTCCTTCTCAGTAACAGCAGTCAGAAGCGGTTATCCGTCGAGGTAATAAGTGGTTTTCATGGAACCGCGAATGTGCATAACGTTGCACTTACCAGCATTATATCCGAGACGGTTCGCCAGAAACCAATGGAGTAGAATATCGGGGTCTTTCTGCTGGATGACAGAATCATCGACTGTGCTGACGGTTCGCCAAATTTTGACGTCGTCCGTAAACAACAGTAATGGAGAAGTGGCTGAGAGTGGGAGATCGTTGATGAATACCAAAAATAGCAGGGGGCCAAGAATTGACCCTCGGAATACCCTACTGAGGCTAGACCTGCAGGTAGAGGAAACACCATTAACGCGCGCTCTGTACAGACGATTAGGAAGATGCGACTCAAGTCACTGGAGAAAATTGCCTCGCACCTCATAATGGGAAGGCTTGCCGATCAAAACAGAATGATTCACGCGGCCGAATGCCTTAACAAAGTCGAGATATACGACGTCTATTTTATTGCTCTGATCAACCGCTTTCGTCCACTGGTCGGTGGCTATCAGCAGATTTGTGGTACACGGACGGCCCCTGCGAAATCCGTGTTGCGCACTGGAGAAAATCTCACGAGAGATGAGACACTTATATAGCGAACCGTGTACAAGCGCCTCTAAAACTTTCGAGACGCTTGACAGCAATGAAATTGGTCTGTAGTAACTGGGGCAATTTTGCTCACCACCCCTGAAAACGGGTGTAATGCTCGCTATTTTCCAACTGCTGGGTACTGTTCCCTGGGAGACGGATTGTGTAAATAGTAAGCCAAGTGTGTCAGCAAGCTGTTCCACTGCTTCCCGCGAAGCCTTGCGAAACAAACCGTCGAGGTCAGGAGAGTCGTCTCTAAGGCACCTAGTTTATCCAACACCGCCGTGACGGAAGTATCCACAATGTAAGTGTTATCGACTTCATTGTCAAGACGAACCCGAGGAACTGATGGTGACTGCGCAAGAACAATGCTGTAAAACTTAGCAAGAACATCAGCGGCCTCCGTATCAGAGCTAGTAAGACTTGATGGGCCCAAGGATTGTGGAACTTCATCTTCCGCTTTGTGAATTGATGCGACAAACCGTAAGAGGCTATTTCTATCGGCGATAAAGCGTTCCGTAAGACGTTGTTAATAATGAAAACAGTTTCGTCGAATTAACGATGTACACCGATCCCTTGGGGAAATGCACAGTTTTTAGTCAGCTTCTGATCCTGGTGATCGATGGCAAGTCTAAGCATACCAATTCTTCAAAATGAGTTCAAGTGTACTAGAGCATAGTTAACTTGTAGGCTTGTTCAGTTTGGAGCCTGCTAATGATGTAGATTTACCTACGACTGCAGAAACGATGGCAGTAAGTTCCGTGTAGTTATCATCTACAGAGTGAAAGGGAGCGCAGTTCACCCATGGCTGTATTTTGAAGTAGCCACACCCATTTTCGGGAAGTTTCTGCGATTACTAGTCGTTGAGCTGAACAGATTCGTGCTACAAATGAAGTCGAATAGGGCGACCGCGTGATCACTCAGTTCAAGTGATGCGGTGATTGTGAGGTGATCTACCATCAACTCTTCGTCACTGAATAAGTAATCTAGTCGCGATAGATTATGTCCACTACGGTACCTTGTGGAACCCCATATGTGTTCCGTAGAGCCCAATGTTCCGATCGTGTGAGAAAAATCGTACAGGCAGAATTTCAAGTGTCTGCGTACGAGAAGGCCGGACAGTTGATTTTGGGTGAGCTGAAATCGCCCATCAACAGAATGTGAAAAACTCCTATGGTGGGTAAAATCTCCAATCCAGATAATAGGCGTTGGTCCTTTGAATTATCTGAAGATGGAGGACGATAGAGGATCTCCACTGGCCAACGTTCTGAAACGATCGGGCGAATGAAGTACCTGACCGTTTCCTGAATCGCGACAATTACCGGATTGTTAAAATGAAAGGCTTGAAGAGAAATGTAAATATAGAGAGCCGATCCCCCTCCTTTACCTTCATCTTGATTCACTCGGAGGAAAACCATATCCTCTAAAGCGAGTTCGGAATCTACATAGGAAGTGCTCAGCCTCGATTTCGTTGTGGCAACAATCGGGGGCATTGTGACCGAACGAAGTTCGCGAAACTCTGGTAATTTATTCACTAAGCTAAACGCATTTGTGTTCATGAACTCCACTCAGTTAGTAGGGAACGACTGGACTTTCTTTTGCGATTGTGAATGGGGCACATTATTCAAAAACGTAAAGCTCACGAAGGTGGCCGGCTCCACAGAAGCTGGCTGCAGTCAGTTTTTTGAGGTCACCAAATCCTCAGTAGGGACCACCAAACGACTGGCACGCGTGCGGTGATTAGCTCATAATAAATCCCGTTCCTATTTAGAACGATCGGGGCGAAACGAAATCCCGCAAGGAATAAGACGACGCCGGTGACAGAAACGCTCCAGTACATGCGATACCATCTCACGCGAGGTGACAGTAATTTTGAGGACTCGTGGTTGAGTCTCGCCCGGTTTCAGTTTGGGTCGCATGATTCGATGAATACGATGAACCTGAACGTTGGTAAGCTCAGGGGCAGTTGACAGGACTCGCTTCTAACTGTTGTCACGTTCCAGGTCGTTGGTGGTGGAATCGGGGATATCCCTAATAATCACACTGCGAGATCGGTCAGTGGTTCTAGGCTCCTTCTAACCGCGAGTTTTCGCCTCTGGCGTTCAGCCCCTGGTATATCAGAGTATACTGGGGCCCCAGAGTGATCGAACAGCTTATGTACCGCTAGAAGAACGTCTTCACTGAAATTGGATGGCGAAAGCATGGCCCTTGCTGATCGTGGTTTATCAGCATGCGGTGAATCCAATTTCCTCGCCAGCCTCACGACAAAGTTTGAAGCATTTCGATTTATGCCAATTTTGGTGCAAAAGCTCGTCCAGAGCTCACTGTCACGTTTGTCTTGGAGTTTTAAGCAGCTGGCGACACATTTCGGAGGGTTGTGAACAGTTACGGAATTCTCCTGAGCATATGAGCTCAACCATTTAGGGGCGATTATGTTGGTGCCAGTGGAGAATTCCCTCAAAATTATGTCGTTATCAACGTAGCTTTCCACAGCAGCAACATCAGGCTTCTTAGACAGTACCGAACAAAGAACCTCGGAATTCGGTCACATTTGCTTACACGCTACTGACGAACTGTCAGCAATAACAAGCATGAGCGTTTTCTGAGCGATGCAGGTAACCCTCTGTGACTTCGCTGCCAATGCAATTGACGCATAGGATATTTTAAAGTTGAACATCACTCACAATTGATCGCAGCTGTCGCATCCCCATAGACTTTCCAGTCGGCCCCTTTCGAAAAGAAGCAATGGCGATGATATGCACTACTGACGAGCTCTAATGAGAGCGAAACTCGAGTCTAGTGCTTCTTTTCGAAAGGGGCCGACTGGAAAGTCTATGGGGATGCGACAGCTGCGATCAATTGTGAGTGATGTTCAACTTTAAAATTAACCAAATCCCCGACTAATCATCAGCATAGGATATTGTCAGTAACACTAGCGTTACATGCTTTGCTTGCTACAGCCTGTTGCTCAGGGGATGTCACATCCACTGGCGATATGCTAGTTTCAGAACTAGTAGCCCGCCTGGCGACTCTACAACTGAGACAAACAAGGTGGATGCAGCCTACTTGTGTTGTTCTCACCAATTTGTAAACCTCATTAGACATGCCTAAGCACGAGGTGTGGAACCATTTGTCGCACGGCAAACACTGCATGGCGTGGTCCCTCGCGTGGACAATCCGCACACAAGGTCCACTGCTGAATCTTTCCATCGTCATTGGGGGCGACCCTCAAACTCGCGTTTGATTCTTCGAACTCAAACTACCCTTCTTTTAGCGCTGCCGTTCAAAAAACTGAAGGCTTTAATTTCACGCGATCTGCGGCACTCCTTCCATCGTGAACAGTCTCAGTGGAACACACGTCGGCTTTATGACACACGTTCTCGTCTGCTCCATAAGCAGAAGCCAACTGGTAAGCCGGAGGATCTAAAAGACTTGCTCTGAGTGCATCAGATGCAAAAGTGAAATGCGTCAAAATCCTCAAAAGGTATTGCTAAAGATGCCAAGGGTAGCCCGGAAGCACAAAAACCTCATCTAAGTACATGCGCCGCCGGGAATAAACTAAGCTCCTAGCGCTTTCTTCTCAGCTATCCCATGAAAAAACTTCCAGCTTACAAGTGGTTACCCTATGTGTTTAGAAAATACTATTCGGCAGTCTACAGCTTGGTTCCACCAAACTGACATCAGGTTCTCCCTGGAAGAAGTTTCCATACCCACTTCTGCCAGCCAACTTCTATGCGCTTGATGTTCAGGATTCTTTGTACAAGATTAATCTTTATGGCGAATGGAATCAGATGCGATCCAGCTCTGGATCCTCATAGAAGCGGCCCTCGGTTTTGGCGGTACGCCTCCGTAACTTGATCAGTCGGAGAAGTCGGATCAGCACTCTTTCAGAGGTATGGAAGGAGATCAATCTTACACCCTATTTGAGACAAGCGATTAACATTCTCCTGTAAGCGATCGGTCGATCAGTCCTGCTAGCACTCCACTGAAGATAACAAGGCGTCTGTTGAAACGCGTCATCCTTAGGCATTTCTTCTGAACCAACGTTTACTCGTCTCTTCAGCATGGCATCTTACCCGACCCATCATGCACAACTAATATGCTAATCTTCATGTACAACCTGACAGATGCCAAATACAGTAGCCCTGTCTCCGACTCAACCCTCGACTTCGCCAAAGCTTTTGAACCTGTCCCAAATGGTGCTCTTGTACACAATTTAGAAGCCCCTATTCCTGTGCTGGTTTACATCCTTTCTTGGTACCAGAACCTTAAGAGGAAAAACAGGGTCGGACCTTTCTTCTCCCTTCCCGATCACCGCTGGCGTTCCACACAGATCCGAAAGTAGTCGCTGCGTGTAATCCACAGACCGTGAATATATCCGTTAACTTTCAGTTTGAAAAAATAATTTGTAGCCATTGAAATTCTTGAAAATTTGTGATATGTTGCATAATCTAAAATCTTACAAATCTATTCCCAAGAGATTTTTTTGTTTCAATCTTCCGGAGACGTGAACAGGAAATGCGCGGTCGTTTAACGCCATAGGGATTAATGGAAACATGACGCAGAATCGCGTTCTACGTTATTTCGGAAATATGAAGGTAAAATGTAATGAAAATCAACGTCATAGACGTGGAAACATGGTTTCATTTGGATTTCGGCGTGATCAAACAGGAAAGCGTGACTATAAATTCGACGATCGAACTGTTGTTGAAACATGAGTACTAAGCCTTTTATAATACTACAAACGTAAGAGACGCCTATAACCTATTTCAACGTAGGACAAATCACCATGCTTCACCACACGTTGATACCACTTTTGTTAACTTTTCCGTGAAATCAGAATGTACGCTAGAATGGAAACAAGGTAAACTGCTGAAAGAATGATACTGAATAACATTCTCAGCTAGAAAGACTACGATATTTATAACGGCAATTTTGTAGTTCGCCAGTATGGTGCTTCAAGGCCGGAGCGAGTAGAAAGAGGGCATTTAGGCGCAAAAAGAGATTTTTCAAATTTTTCATGAAATATTAAAACGCATATTACGGGACAAATATACATACCTTGTCGAGTGTAACAGTCACGTTGCAATGAGAAAATTCATTTATACCTAAAAATTGTCCACATTTGCACTTTTGTTGGAAAAAATGTGTCGACATTTTTTCTGACAAAAGCTTCATGTTGACTTTCCTCATCGATTCTACGTCCTGAAAACGCCTCCGTCGGAATTTCCGTGGTGGAATACATAACCTTCATGGCAGAAACGCTCAAATTCCGTGTGGTTTTGTGGATGTGGTTGAATGTGTAATGCTCGCCACGTTGCGTTTACATGGCATTGTACACGAAATATCACAGTAATTCTTAATGAAAGCTATGCCGCCACGGTGGTTAGTTAATTATTTACCTGGATTGTATGTTCAGCTTTGTTGCTTTATAGTACTTCCAGTGAGAAAGTGTTTACGTTTTCACCTGGTTGTTTCTATCTACGTTATAGTGTAAACATGGATAACACGTCCCACTCTATCAGTAACAACCTGCGTATTGTTTTGTTGGCAATCATCCGTTTCACGGGATTCGCCTTGAAGGTCGTTCAAAAGGCAAAACGGTCCTTTTGGCGCGAATCCTCGATTTTTAAATATTTCTTTGAAATTTTAAAATCAAAAGTTCAGGCAAAGCATCTACAATACATCAATTGTAAATAAGTGGTGTTGATAGAAAAATTAGAATACATCGAATAAGTCCCAAAAATATTGGCTTGGTGATAAAAAAAGTTTCCCTCCGTTTTCACGAAAATATCCCGTTTTCGGCGTTATCTCAGTTTCTCAAACCTTATAGATGGGAGGATTACAATTTTCGAGATTGAGTGCGTCATCCTGTAGCCTGAGAGTGCTTTATTTTGAGGCGTTTTTGAGATATGGCCGAAATGGAAATATACGACCATGCAGT
>LUCH01002141.1:0-10179 GCA_013368495.1 Paragonimus heterotremus
TTGTTTCTTCTTCTTCATGGTTGTGTGGCAGTTAAGCATAAGTGTGAACCACTGATGTGTTGCTGTCTATGATGGTGAATATGATGTAGTGACTACACCATCCAGTTTAGCCCAGTAGGTGATCGCGATGCGCAAGCCGTCAAACCGCGTCAAGGTCCGGTCTAGTTGTGACGTCGGTAATCGCTAATCAGAGTAAGTCTGTTCATATCTTTGCCGCAAGCAAGTCACTTTTCGTTCTCATAAGTAAGGGTGGATCGCACACAGGAAGCAGTTACTTTCAACAACCACACATCTCGACAGTAACGAATTCCGACGAAGAAAGTGTGATCCTTCGCTTTTCTTATGAGCACTTCCCCTAATTATATTGCAAGCCGGCCAGATGATCGTAATCGGTTAGTTAAAGCGACTGCTTGCAGTAGTTTGGTCCGTTCTTGACGGAGATGTCACTCTTCACAGGCGTTGTCTTTGTCAGTTGGCCCACATCACATGGGATGGTCTCACAATCGTTTGCCAACGCGTATTCTCGAAAACCATACGTTCATTTAGTTAAATGGTAAGTATGTATAGTCTGTGGTGATTCGGCCAGATGCTCTGAGCGCCAGTTAAGCATTTACCTGGTCACCGAGGTAGGCGACGGTTTGGCGAAGTTGATAGATGTTCAGATAAGGAAATGGCCACGAACTGCGAAGTCTATAACTTTTCCGTGTCGCTGAATGAGTACTTAACGCCCACCCAGTTAGAGATCTTATGATCACCGAAATCGCCAGTTAAGGATGCTGTCGGAGATGGTAGCCCGTCTGCGCTAACACTTTTCTAGCGATAACTCGAAGTACATTACCATCCGGTCAGATTCAGGGCCTTTCATATGTATAAATGTTGGAATAATGGGAATGGAGGGGGAACTACATACTCTTCTAGCAACATCTTAAAGTATGGAGCACACTCCTTGCAACCGTTTACGATCATTCACCTCACACCTCGAATTATGTGGGCTAAGTAAGCACAGATCTGGTCGTCAGTCGACCTCTGTTGCCGATCTTGTTACTCACGTGTACACATTGCTTCGATCGTACCTCTTCCTGTTGTGCATTGTGTTTTCCTGATCCGCTGCTTTCACTATTGATTCTTAATCTTCTTTGTGCACCGATTCCTAGATGTCTCTCTTCTGCGTTTGAGTTCTTTGCTGGAATCAGCTATTCGAACAAGCACAGCGACGCTTGATCCCTTCAAAGATAATTTAAAGTGAGTTTATTCACTTAATACATTTGTTTGTCGAATGTATTTAGCGTGCAATGCTTGTTTCAGTACTGTTGTAGGCTGTTGTCAGGATCAACGGCAGGTCCATTGAACGTCGCATTGTTGTTAGACTCTGCACCTACTTTACTTTGAATGTATATGTGACTAACCTCGTTTATTTGCTTTCTACCATCGTAGGCGAATCTATAGGTTTTGAACTAAGTGTACGGTTTCACTGAGTGAGTGATTCATATAGTCATCGTAGGACACGATATATTTGGTGAAAGAGATGGAATGCTAGAGATGTCTCGCTAGTCAGAACAACAATGTTAGTCATAGGGCCTCGGCAAAAAAGCTTAGGTCTAACACAGATTTTGAGAGTGCTATCCAACACAGAACGAACAGAAGAGTATTTGAATGTTGTGCTAGCCAGACAAGTTCTGATCGTAACTCACACTGAGGAACTTTCATAATCAACTTACTCCTTTGATTAAAGAGCGTAACTTACACGATTGCTAACTATCGTGGAAGATGTGTGCACCATTCCACTAGTCCACTATTCGACAGATCATGTGGTCTCGTGTTCCCAACAAGTAGCTACCGTTACATCACAGTAGCACCAAAAGCCTGTCAGTTTTATAGGAAGCTCAGTTGCTGATCATAGGCCCACATGGTATTGATCGTAGCGTTGCTGCTTCTTTGCCAGACAAGCTTGCTTATTTTTAGCCAACCTACACACGGAAGTTGTTTCCCTATCTCGAATCTGTGTGTGCATGTATTCGATGATATTAAGGCAACCGTTCCAGCTACTTAGGATTCAATGATCATATCTAGCACATTCCTGTGTGTTTGTGCATCCTAGCGGTACTCACATTTATTCTGTGGGCTTGATTCACGAGCATAAGTTTCTGTTTGCAACACTCGTTACATCCACACAACATATTATCCTTGTTACCCTGTGTAATTTATTACTTCGCTTGAATAATACACTTCTACCGCTACCCTTGTGTTCCAATCATCCCAGAGTTGTCATCTACAAATTCGATCTGATCACCCAGATACTTATGGTGTTACGTGCAGGTTCCGATCTGGAAATAGGTAAGTGCCCGCTTACTATCTTTTAATCTGTCGACCAATATTTTTTTCCTCATTGAACACTGGAAATCGACCCAACTCCTGTATTTATCGGGTTTACAGAACCGACTGTGGCAGATGACATGGACTTGACTGGTTTGGAGGCATTCTCCGTCGATTACAGCGTAGGTTGGCCGATCAGTCTGGTGCTGAACCGTCAAGTTATGGATCGATATCAGATGCTTTTCCGCCATATGTTCTACTGTAAACATGTCGAGCGCCGTTTGTGCAGGTTAGTGTTCACACGTGGCTTGCATTCACATCTTCACGTAAACCCTAATGAGAAATCCTTCTGTAGTTTTTTGTTCTGTGGACTGAGTGTGAGGCCTGTGTTTGTTTCAGTATGCAAAGTACTTTCGCACAACTGTAGTGAGTTGTTCTGCGCACGTTATTGATTGTGTGTTTCCGATGACCGGTATTTCTATGGCCTTTGACTTATATAGTCTAGTGTGCAAATGTGCATGTTGGTCTAGTCACATGGGCCTCAGTAGCTCGGGGGTATTTTGCGAATGCCCATCCATCGCTTGTCTCACGGCTTTTTGCGCGATCTGGATAAGATGAGTGACAACAGACCCGTAGCCAGTTTATTAGGCGACCTTTTCATCAAGACTTAGTTGTGTTAGGCGTTGTTGGTTACCTGGATAGAGTCCGGTGCGCTGTACTCATCTTTGGTCAGACACTCTGCCAGAACTGGCCCGGACTCGAAATAAACGTTGTTTTCGAACCCGTTCTTATTTTGATTTTGTTGCTTGCTGTTTGTTGTGACGCTCAGATCATTCAGATTGCACGAGATTAGGTTTTTCCATTTTAGGTTGGCAAGTATGTTATACAGTGTTAGTGTTTCTTCGCTTCGACACATATCCGCAATACGACATCGTACAGATGTTTATGGTCCTGTGTCTCTGTTTAATTCACTTCAGTGGTTATTGACCTGACATTCCTGGACCTGCCTGTAAGCCATTTGGCCGCTGATGTATGCTAACACAGAGGTGGCTAAGTATTTGCATTCTAATAATCCATACTGATGCACGATTTGAACAACTAATCGCTAAACATAAATGTGAAATTTTATAATTTAGTGAACATGACGGTTGTGATGGAACAGACTGACGAATAGGTGTATGACGAGCTATATTCAATGACAGCAGTTCACACAAATAGCAACTGAAATAGCGTGGGGCGACGCGACGTAACTTCCAGCACTGCCAACAGACAGAGGTAGTCTGTCGTTCGTGAAATGTTGCATGGAGTGTATCTTAATACCCAACTAGCGTAAATAAGCAATAGATTCATGAAAATGGGTATACATCCCAATAAATGATTGATCCAGCGAGTCTGTCAAAATCATGGCGCGGATAATCCAACTAGACAGCGTCTTGGAAGGACAATTTTAGGAAGCACTTGGGGAATGAGAATTAACAATGTGTCTGCTTGAGGGCAACACTGGTTAATCGGTGGTCTCAGCGACCACGACTTCGCCAGTTGTCAGTGGGACCAGTCATCTACGCAAATCTCCCTCAGCCCTTTATGAGCTTTTGTGGAGCTGCTGGTTGATCTGCGTCCCAACAATAAGCGGCTGGTCGATTTCAGTCGATGATATATAGAAATGAAACCGCCAAGAAAGGTAGCAAGGTGCACTATTCAGTTAACGTCGAATATCTCGCGTACTTGTCCGCCATTTCTGCCTGATCACGTGCATTGTGAAGGTCTTTGTAAGAGAAACTGTCTCAATCGACTGATTGTATTCTTTCTTATCTCCTTTCACTTTTTGCATGCCGTTGGGAGTGTTTCGCAGATCCACCTTCTGTACGTACTGCATTTGAGGAGTGCGTTTTTCACTTAAACGCTTCAAAAGTTACATGTGGCTCATCTTGCAAACTTTGATGTAGACTTCGTTCTTCTTCCAATGGTGAAATTGGACTGGAACGGGTTGTTCATTGGGAAGCGGTTAACCATTCAAAATTCTTGCTAGTGGATCTGTGGCCACTCGACACCCGCCAGCCAAAATGGTCTCCAGTCGCCACGTCGAATTTGTTTGTAAGAAGTGATGATTGAAATAATTCGTTTAAACGCACGTCCAATTTAAACCGAATTGCTTGGGTCAATACCGCGAAAATTAATAACGAAGGATCAGTCGAGACCCATCAAATTTGTCGCACAATAATAAACTTTCTTCTCTCTGGAAAGGATACTTATTTTTTCAATAAGTTGAAACTGCTTAATGTCGCTCAGGTCCTCGTTGTTCTGGCTTTTTTGACACAGTAGCCAAATACGCGACACTTCCCACGTCATTCTCTGTTTATTCCGAATGCAGTTCGTGGGTCTTGGGCAAAATGGCACGAAGAGCTGACTGTCTTATCGAAACCTGGTTCACCACGGCTTTCTTGTTGGGCCAGCGAATGCTCACTTTCATCCAGCACTTCCAGTACTACATGGCTGTGGAAGTGATAGAGCCGACTTGGCATCAATTTTTCCAGCAAATGGACAAGGTCTGTGATTGATTGTATCGTTGCCCTTCAACTCCCCCCTCCCATTTTAATGCAACAGCGTTATTTCTTTGACAACCAGTAGTTTATATATCAATAAGCAAGTGATAATCACGTCTACCCTCCTTTGTATGTTGTCAATGAGTACCCTGGTTAGGTATTATGTGGTTTACATCTGTATTACCACCTTCGGGTCTGTGGAGGAATGCAGTTTTTTGTTCTGTCAAACGTGCGTCTCAAATCGTCCCGTTGATTTCCAATCGGATTGAACTTCATCGATCTGTTAGGTCATGTTAAAAAGGGTATACGGCAAAGGTTTAAGAGTTCCTTATTTGTACACTTATTACAATCACGTAGAGTGGTTCACGCCTTTCTCTCAATCAAGTGCAGTTCCCATACTTATCGCAACATAGACGGTAATGCTACACAAGAATATGAGTGACGTGAGTGGTCACCCAAAGTGGTGGCTAATCCATTCTACAAAACATTTACGATTCCTGTTTGGTTGCACTTGTGACACATGCCTATTAGTGAAACAATTGACCAGCGAAGAGATTACTTGTCTCAGCCATACCTTTCAGAGATGGTAGGCCGTGGATCTATTCACATTAACGCCGACAAACTGTTTAGTGCATATCTTATACGACAACCCATCCACGGATCAATCGACTTTGATAGCATACGTACTGCGGTCACCGGTCAATTCTTGCCGAAGGCGCACGGCGGGTTTCGTCGTTATCAACCCTTCCCCGTGAACCCGACTGAGTCCGATGTACGCGACAAAACTAACTGGCAAGTGAGTTACCTGTTAACTGGTAACCTTTGGCTGTTCGACTGTAAAAGTGAATCAAGCACCTGAAGTATGCCTTCGATTCCTGCTTGTCGCCTTCGGGGTCATCAGATTGAATATCCACCATCCTCGTAAAGTCTCTGCTAACGACAGAACACAGTCGACTTTATGAGATACGTACAGTAAACGGTTATCTCTGTGCCATCCACGGTGGTTAGTTGTGTGACCTTGCGAATTAATCTTCTAGTGTTTCAGCGTGCTGGACCCATATACGTGACTCTTTTCATAATTGTTACTTCTGTTTGGCAATCTGTTTGATATCGAAGACTAAATATGTTCGTTAAAAACATTTACAAACGGTTTATTTCTTTATGTAAACAGGTCTCCAACTTAGATGCATTGTTGGATGCTCATCTATATTGCCTTGAAGTCTGTATGGACGATTGTCTTCTGGCTTGTCCTGATCTTCTAAGTCTCTTCGGGAAACTGGCCGTCGTCTGTGTGCTGTTTGCCAATTTCGTCCAACGGGTTTTATCCGCCTCCGCAGGCGGCTTGGATATGGATAGTACGATTCCTGCAGATGCTCGTCACACTCGTGGACCGCACTTGCACGATCCGATCCCCGGCCCATGGACGTACACCAACCCGACCAGCAAACGGCCAAGCTCACAGCTGTCTTATGCGGCCTCCACCGTTTCCGGTGACTCGGTTCTGACGAAAGTGAGTTTGAGTGAAGGCATCACCCCTACGGCTAGCCGTCTGTTTCCCGTTTTCCTCATAAATATGTTCACACACGAAGATGGCCAACATTGATGAGGTCTAACAAAAGCTTAGCTGAAATCTGGTGCTTTTTCCCCAACTAGGTTAGCTGGAAGGAAATATATGAAAGTAAAAGGCGCAATCAAGTATAAGTGACGTCTAACATCCAAAATCCTCGACAATGTAACGGCAGGTTATTTCCATACTGGACATTTTATTTGCCAATCGCAAATGTGCAACACGGCACCGGTATAAAGATTGTTCTGGAGCTTGTTTGTTAAACCGGCAAATCCGAAATGTTCTACTTTCGTCCCCGTGTTTGATTACATATTTTTTCAGGTGACTCGGGATGATTTTAACCAATTCGGCGCCTCTGAGGCATTTGCTCAAAGCGTCATTGATTTCGATCGTAAATTCAATAGCCTGTTGGTGGAATTTGTGGAAAAACTGAAGCACTACGCCAAGGAACGAAACAAACTATCCAGTCTTGTCTCCAGGTAGGTGAGATCTTCATGCTTGCATTCGCTTGATTTCCAGTGAACCCAGAGTGCGTGAGTACAATGAACACAGTTAAACTGAATCTTCAGCCTTCATGCATTATCGACATGTGATATACTGGCTGCCACTGGAGATGGCCCAGGCCTAAACTGAAGTGTTGAGGTTCCTGTGAACAACTGTTACGCGATATTCCGACTTGTAACGCTCACTTCCCAACCAAATACACGTGTGAGGACGGATGATTTTCGTCCATAACACATTTACTGTGAGACATGTTATTGGCGATATAAATCCGTACACTAACACTGATCGTGTGCGAGTCTATTATGCGTGTCCACTTTTTTCACGTTTGTTTCGATTAGGTGTATCCGATTCGTGAAATGGTTCCGTATTGGTAGCCCTTTGACTGTTACCCGCATCCCCTTTGAGTGATATCTATCCAGAGCGTCACGCTCAAAACAGCTGTTAATTTAACCAGTGTTATTTTTCGCGTTGTTCACTATACCCACTCTCACATCATTGATTTATCCGTCACAATTCCAGATTGGACTTCAATGATTTCTATTCTACCACATTTCTGGCTGACAATGCATCTACTTCTGATCACTCCAATCGATTAACGCTTGAGGCGCGCAGTATGGTGACGGACCCGACAGCAGAAGAGAATGCCAGACCAGTGCCTAATCCCCGCGGTCACCGTGTGGCCCAGTCTACATATCCCCCACCAGAAGACTTTGGAGATGGAGATTATATATAGGTTCACACATACTGATGTGTTCAATCCCGAGAGGAGAACCTATCCACCGTTTGGTTGTCACGGGCCGGATGCTGTACTGGTCACGCTGCTGTTCGTTGGCATGTTCTCCTTTAATGTTTCCCACAACTTACCGGTCATTGCGAATGTAACACTTCTGACTATTTCGCTAACCTCTTTCCATGTACATCACTGATTTTACGAAAAAAAATACTTTTCTAATTTTTAAGTAGTCAAACTGTTAGTGTTCGGGAAGGAACATAAAACCAATCGCAATCCCTAGTTTGCAAACTTTGCATTAGAGTCTTGACTGTCACATCTAAACAAGAAACAACCTATCCACGATCAGTAAAATTAGTCGAAAGTCTTTGTGGAAAAAAGATGGCACGATTATGTGCGACTATCACTTGTTTGGACCATCCTGATTACATAAACCTCGCATTGACGGCTGACGCTGTAATTTACTGACTGTATACTCTTGCTCTGTGCTGTATTGACAAGTGTGATTCAGAGACAGATATGAGTAACTGAATTCAGGCAATTCACTTGAAGTTTAAGAGCCTCAGCGACAGGAAGTAAATGAAACTATGATTCGATAACAAAAAAAAGTCTTGCGATTGTTTGCTACTGTGCGTTCTCCACGATGATTCTCGTCCCAAATTCAAATGATCTTCGCTTGATTTTTGGCAGAGATCGAAGTCATAAGTTTCCACATTGTATTATTGAATCGATTTTCACTCATACTGTCTTTCGTCGCTAGCGGTGCCTCGAAACACTAACGCTGTGTGCGAGTTACGAGTTCACTGCGTGCATTCTTGTAAGTCTTCTAATCGATTGAACAACCTGCTGCAAATTCAGCTCCTTGGTTTGTCCCAATTACGGACCTTAAATTTACGTGACAGCAGCATACAATTATGTGTGAGTTGAAAACTTATTCTGAACTGGGTAACGTTTGGACAAAACAACCCGTCCAATTATCTAGGAACGCGCCCATCGACCCCATTCCGAGTATGACCGAATAATTGTGTGCGAACGTTTATTTTGGAATAACTATGTCGAGTCCCATGCACTTTTTCCTCAGTGTTTGTGACGATGTGATCCACCAATTGTGAACCGTATCTATCAGTCGCGTATTTGGAGTGATCTGCAGAGAAGTAAATATACAAGTCATCCTCGGGAACCACGTAAATAGGGAAACAGTCAGTGGTTTTCCTTCTTCAAACGTCCGCACTTAGAAGCGATTCTGGCAGTACGACCTGTTCACCTGGTTTGAATGGAGGCAGACCTCGATAAGGACAAGTGGAGCATCGAAACGCGTCCCCCAAATAGCACTGAAATAAAGCACACAAAAAACGAAAATGAAATTAAGCCATTTTTCGCTGAGGGTCGGAGTCGATTATTTGTTTCATCTCTGACAGAAAATATTACAAATCGGCAATAATACCTACTTCGGTGATATTACTTTGCTGACCCAGAAGCTAATGTGGATTGGGTTGGTCTGGACCACAAATCTTGATATTTTACAGCAATCTCTGTGGGCACGCTAAACAACTGGCATTTGTGAAGATTAAACCTGGACACGTAAATACATGGTGTTAGGACGAAATGGACGTGTATCCCGTTGAGTTATTTGGAGGCAGTTCCTGCGTCAACAGTGGAGTATTACCATTACTGACAAACCATCGGCCTTCTTTCAAACTGAGATGTAGGGATGAGGTTCATTGTATGCACAAATACAAGGACTTGTTGGACAGTGCATTCGGGTTGTGGGTATAGAAATCGGGATGTAAGCATTTGACCGTGTATGGTGTCGTGTCCTCGCATTGTCAGTATTACAGAACTTCACTAAATCTCCAGTATATTTGAGAAAGACTGGATAGGCACTCCTCCGACACGATCTTATGTTTCGTGACTATACAGGCTGTTTAAGTAGGCAGGACACCGTTCAGGCCAATACCTGACAAGTCTATGGTGAACAGTCATTACCAGTTTGTGGAGTATACTAGGTTGTTTTTTCTACCTACTCACTACACGACGTATGTTGCCATTCAACGTATCGGTTCATATCTAGATCGGATACTACTAACTTTTCCAAGTCTAGACGGCACGTTCGAAGTTAACGAAATTTGAACCCGCGATTGTATGACAGCAATCGTTTGTTATGACAAGCCAGCACAATCCTGAACGATAATAATGAACACGAATGGAATCACCTTACATTCATTTCAAAGTTCGCAATCCCATTTCACAGGAAAAATATGAATAAACGTGACCTACGTTTCCACAAGAAGATTTGGCTGCAGCTGTGGCAACAGTGCCTGCTGCTTCCGCTTTAGCTTCTTCTTCGGCCAGGCCGCATGTACAATTTTTACAAGCACGCTTTTTCCTCTGCCCATCCGCACTGACCGTAGAATCTTGTCCACAGGAAACGGGTTTGACCAGATCTGCTGGCTTCAGCAAAGCATCCGTATTGATCATGCTGTCGTTCGCGGCCTCAGCATCGACTGCGGCCCATACATCAG
>LUCH01002141.1:41833-61196 GCA_013368495.1 Paragonimus heterotremus
ATAAGCCGAGTGGATCAGCAGGCTGTTCTACCGTTTCACGTAGGGCCTTGGGAGGTATACCGTTGAGGCCAGGAGGGCTGTCCCTAACGCGCCTGAGTTTAGCGAGCGCTGCCAAGGAGGAACTATCCACAGTGTAAGTGCCATCAACTCCAATGTCAAGACGATCCTTAGGAACCTTTGGTAACTGCTCAATAACACTGCTGTAAACTTTATCAGGGATATCACCGGCCTCATTTTCATAACTAGTATGATCTGATGGGCCTGAAATTTGTGGATCTCCGGCCTCCGTCTTGCGAGTTGATGCTACCAATCAGAGGAGGCTATTTCGATCAATGATAAGGCGTTCTGTCAGATGTTGTAGGTAATGAAGACGTTGACATCAAATTAGCGGTGTACACCGATTCCTCAAGGCAGTGTTCATTTTTGGCCAACTTTAGATCCTGATAATCGATAGCACCTCAAAGCGTGCCGCCTCTTTAGAATGGGGTTAGGTGTGCTTGGGCGTAGTTGACTTTGAAGCTTGTTCTGTTTGGAGCCTGTTAATGGTGCAAGTTCACCCACGATCACAGAAACCATGGCGGTAAGCTTCCCAAAGATATAATCTCTAAAGTGAAGAGGAGCGTGATACGCCAACTGCTGCATTTCCAAGAAGCTGCGTATTTCCTCCGCCTCCATTTTCCAGATTACAATTCGTTGACCTGACAAGGTTCACACTGCAAATGGAGTCGAAGAAAACGACCACGTGATCACTTGTTCCAGGCAGTGCGGTGACTGTAGGGTTGTCCATCATCAACTCTTCGTTAGTATAGAAAGGATCCAGCGGCGACAGATTATGGCCAGTAGGCCGTCGAATGAAATCAAGTGTGTTTCATAATCACATTGATCGCATTTTGAAAAAAATTGGTGCAGATACAGAATTTTCTCATTGCATTCTCGTACGTCTTTGTGTATATCGTTTTATCAACTTTATCTGTACATTTGTTTGAAACCATCGCCACCACGCATTGAATTTAATGGTCAACAGGAAAAAATGGGATTTACTGCGCATCATATCAGCCTTCCTGATGTGTACAGATTTTTGGACTGATAAAATAATTACACGATGAAATACCTTAGTCTCGCGTATCGGCTGATCCGACGACGCTCAACGCTCATCACCTCACGCCTCGTGTAGAATTATTCATCGGTCGTATTTCAAACTTCCTCCGCGGGCCTGTCTCCATCTATTGTGGTGGTCTATTCAATCCACAGGAGATCTTGAATTATTAGTGGGTCTTCCTATTTTACCGATACGTCCCCCGTTCTATTTGTAAGCTTACCTTTTGAGCATATCTGTTACCTTCATAACTTTTCTGTGGTATTAACATGATTTTGGTCATCTTTATCAATTAATTCATAAAGCCACTGCAAAACACAGATTCATTAACAGAACAGATGTAACGACCTAATGGTATGGCGCAATGATCCAATTGTCTACAGCAGGCAGTCGCAAGCGCCCACAATTCCTGCATCCCTCAGGCACAGCACAAATTACAGACGCACCACAACATGTCAGTCGCATTGATGTTTGTAGCTCCTTCATCACTGGTTGCCCTTCCTATCGGAAATGTTTTGAAAGAGCAGGCGGACTGAAATTGTTCGAGGTTACCCTGAGATATTTCTCCAAAATTATCATTAGAAAGGGGTCAAGCATGAGCTGATTACAAGTAATCGCACGACTGAAGAGAGTGGTATTGAGTTCATGTCACGTCTCTCATGGCAGGCTACACAGCACAATGCACGCGGAATATACAAGGAGAAAAATTCAGTTCAGCTTGCGGGACAAATGACGAACAGGAATTAGAATGTCCAGATTTCTTTTCCGTCGAGCCCAAAGCTTTCAGCGCGTTAACTTTCCGATTTCAGCGTAAGTTGTTCTCTTACGTCTCCGATACATCAGGGGGAAACAGCACCAACTATAGTGTACGCCTACAGAAAAGTTGCTGACACTGGAAAGGAACCACACGCACATGAAAACGTTTCGGCTTGCGGACTGAATATATGCATCTATACCCGTGAATGTATAGTCGTACTTACTACTTCAGACGTCCCAGTATCCACATTCGTCAACGCCTGTATGTACGTAATAACGCATGCATCTGACACTGCCAACAAATCCTTAGCAAGATAGCACGTATGGCATATCTGCACTCGTGTAAACCTGATGATCCCATTTCACGTTATGCTCCGAATAGCTTGCGCCCGGCGTAGGTGGTTTATAACAGTCGGACGGAGGTTCCTGTCTGTTTGTGCTTTGTGCAAATTGACAAACACCAGTTAAGTTTGGCGCCGACAGAATGGAGATTGAATGTGGTGAAATGGCCCGAGAAAATTGAGGAGTTAGATGCTACATAAAAATGAGGCGGTAAACATAAAATATATGTGTAGGTGTAAACGCGACATCTCGTGCTTGGCGGAAGCGACCTTCACTAGGATAGATGCTGTCTCAGGAGAGTAGCCGGAAGCTAGCGGGTCATGCTGTACAACGCATCCTATTTTATATGGATTGTTTTTTTGCAGTTTTAAGAGGTGTGACTTTGTGTACATTAGTCATCCCAGTTCGCTCCTCTCGGACATCTTGGGCCACAGGGGTCGCGTTGGAGTAGAACCCGATTAACCAATTTCACTATTAACGACCGCTGACTTGGATCACGACGGCAAAATCTTAGGGAGAACTCCAGAAAGAACCAGGCTGTCACTTTGTCATTACCACACACTGACCAAAGAGTGATCTTCTACTTGGGGTAGCATACACGGAACACTGGCAGATGTTAGGGATATCAGATTGCAGACCCGAGCAGATATCTTGTACCAATGAGGGGAATTGGTCCTTAAGACACAGTTTCAGGAAGGGAGTAGGGAGAGTGGACGAGAACGACCGCAGAGCGAAGGATATGAGAAGGGTGAGCGGGAACTAAGAGTGAAGATTATGAATGGCGTCGGCGCTTGTGTGAATCCTGTTTCCAATTTGTTATGGATCTATCCATGTAAGTGTGGATAGGCGAACTATCATTTTCAGGTTACTGCGCCTCAGCGCCGTATAACTACAGGCAAGAGTACGCATACGTATACACCTGCAGACACCCCGTCACAATTGGCTTGCAACGGTATACACACTCCCTCGAAAGCTTAAGACAACTGCTCACTGATCCTCGCAGATATGCCACCAAACGAATAGCAAGTTACATTCATACTTCAGTCCACAATAGTATAAAAAATGTCATATCAGGGAATGAACGTTCTCATTCCTGATCCACTTTACCTTCGAAAGGTTTGACCGAAGATACCTCGACCACAGATTCAGACAGATTTTCCCATGGGCTAATGATCCTTTTTGTGTAAAACTCGGTTCTGATAGACGTATGAGCATACGACTTGCCCAGAGGCAATGAGTGATTCCTTAGGTGGGACGTTTCTCTGACTTAGAACAGAGTCTATGGTACAACATCGGTGGAACACTTCAGAACTCTGTACGTTTAGATTAGGTCTTCACAAAACTGCTTGTGTTCCAAAGAAAATAGATTGAGTTTTTCAATCTGGTTACACAGTACGTATCTTTCGTTCCACCAACCATGCTGACCAATTTTTGGACTTTATCCAAGCACCTTATGTCTTCTTGGGGTGCGGATTTCATGCGTGAACAAACTAGTCCAGATACGATCTCACGACCGCTTCTTCCAGAGGTAAAAATACACCAGGGTCCCTGGACGAGATTGATTTTCTAAGTTGCAAGAGGGCTTCCCAAGCCTTTTCTGCAGCGTACGCACATTGGGTTGCCAGTTTGAAGTCACCACAGAGACGGATCCATAGATCTCTAACTTCATCTACTTGAGTAATCCACATGCGCAACTTTGACCGCGGGAGATATCGATGGACCTTTGTTGTAAATGGGGCTGGTCAAATTAATATATTTACCGAAGCTAGGTGGAAGGCCCCAGTCCAACCATGTGGTCAACTCAATTAGATCCGCTTGAAAGTCCGGTTGATTCGGATTGCCGAATATCCTCACATCTTCAACGAACATACCTGATGCGCACTCCGTTGGCCAGCCAAGTGATTAGTATGTACCAAAAACAAGATGGGACCCAGCACAGAGCCATCTGGTATTCCGTTGGCGACCTACTGGACATTCGGCAGTCGTCGCTCAATGGACGGTGTGAATTTTCTGTCTGATAAGAAGTCTCTAGCCTATTCGAGGACTTCTGGCACCATGCAATAATACTTGAGCCTTTCCGGAAGCAGTCAGTGGATGACCGGGTCACAAACTTCGCAAAAGTAGAGGTATCATAATTCCGTCGGCTCAACTGTCTGATCTCTTGGCTCTCTCCCCTGGAAAGCGGAAAAAGTTTAGTAGACACGACTTTGTTTCCATAAAGCCATGCTGATCAGCATTTGGGAGGTTGCTATTATACAGTTAGTTGGCTGGGTGATCTCTGATGATACTTTCGCATATTTTTAGTTGGCCAGGATAGTAGGAAGGTTGTTCGTGGCTTTCCCTTCTGTGCTCCCTCTGTGAATGGTCATCGCAGTGGCCACCTTTCAGTCCAACAGTCCTCCTTTGGTTAAGTGATATACATCCTACTGTAGCTAACGGACGTACCAAGACCTCGGCCAAGGGAGGAGCCATAACGATGTGAATACCATCTGGTCCAGGGGAGTTCGATGGGTCCAGTGACTGCAGAATGGTCTATACCTCGAAAGCCGGGGTGGTGAAGTTTTGCATCGCAGTTGCTATCACTCTGGCTTTCACCGCTGTCAGGCCTTTTAGATTGTCCTGCCGATGTACACTGGGAAATATCAACCCAAATGGTCCGGTTTCTTCCTATCATCAACCAAGGTTTCACCGTTGGCCGTAGTGAGGTTACTCACTTATTTACGCGGAGTAGGGTTTGGTTGCAAGCAGCCGTAGATCATCTTCGGGTTGGGTTTGGCACCTCGCACTGGTTCTACTTCATGCCCTAGCTCATACCCTTTGCGGATCTTTGAGGCCCGACCTCTTCCGAACTAAAAATGAGGCCTGTTTTCTTAACTCCCCGGGAGTTTGAAGCGCTTTCACACGATCCTTTTTCTCTTTTGTGCCTTAAAGACAACGGCCATGCATCATGGTTGTTCACCCGTGTTGTGTTTGCGACCTATAGGCGTGTGCTTTTCTATTAGCATGGTTATATACAGCTTCAATTAGTTCCAGCAATTCTCCCGGTGAACACTGTCGTTAGACGGTCTCTACTGCAGCGTCGCTGCGTCTTTCAGGATTTCATGTACTGCAATCTTTTTGTAGTTTCTAGCCCACTTTTCTGGTGCTGGCTTCCGCCTGAGGCACTATTGTAACCTCGGCATAGCATGATCGTTTTTAAGTAGAGGAGCACAAATTTTTACGGCACGCATTTGCTTTTAGTTTGTGGTTGCCACGAGGTAAAGTAGCCAGCCTTTCGGCCCTGATTTAGACCTGGCTGTATGTCGAACCTTCTGCTGCAGAAGGTCTTTATGGAGGCATTTCAAGATTTTTTCTCAAAATCACTCTCGGTAGTCAACTAGCCAATTTTCGATATTTTCATGTCTCTCAGCAGTGGAATCAAACACCACCTGCTGAAGATCTCATTCACGGTATACAGTAACACGTTTCTTTCCTAATCGACAGCACCAGGGCTTCCATATACGCAATGTACCGGCGTGCGCGTTGATGCATTGGGTAGTACGTATTCCACTATCTGCACTTGAGACATGCGAAAGCTCTTGCTGGCAACCTGGGCATACTGGTTCGCAATTAATCGAATTACTTCACATCGGGCCCGCCGACCTCTCCATCTTGTCCATAGCAAGTCGTCCTTGGAGAACAAACGTGATTAATCGTTAGTTCCTGTTTGAGTCACGTTTCGATGACGGCGAATACGTCAGAGCCTGCAGCCTCGATGTCCAACCCAGCTCATCTGTTGTCAGTACTACACGCACTTGTGTACAGGACGCCTATCTACTTGTCCTGACAGCACGTTTTCGTTGTTAAGATGGATCTCTCGGGTGTTCGTCTCGAAGGAGTCATCCGTTTTTTGTGATGGTATGTTGAGGATATTTGTGCACATCGTCGGTCTCGTTCTTACCTGGGAATGACTGACCGGTCACTCCTCCGGTAACAGAGGACGTCCTGCACAACTGATTAAGGGCTTGTCCAAAGTCAGCTGAAGGGATTTCATCTGTCTTGTATCGTCGTCTCCCATGATAGCAGATGGATGTGCAACATTTTGATGGCTTCTTCACACTACTGGTCTCACATTTCGGCGATATTTTTACGTCAGTAATCTATCAAGTCGGCTATGAAGCGGTTGTTCGTTTTTGTTACTATTTCCCCGTTAAGAACAGGTCTCAGTGAGTTCGAATTACATGCTCGACCACCACCGGTCTCACTGATCCCGGCACTTGCGTGTGGCCTCACTGTTCTCCTAACCTGATCGCTTTCTTTACGCCAATGTGCTCAGTAATGCCAGTTAGCTTAAACGGATCCTCCTAATGGTACCTGAGGGCTTCAGCTCTAGCCCTGCTATCACTGGATTAAGGTTCAGTGATGCCATAGAGGATGAGATTCTGTGTTCGTCTGACAGCCACCTCCAGATATCTGTCGAATTGCTGTAACCTCTCGCCAAGGGTTTCAGTATCCTTATGCATACCTTCGATCAGGTCTAAGTTGTTATCTCTCCATGTTCCCCATGTTCTGTTAGGTTGACCTTCAATGCTTAGCTTCCCTTCTGCAGCGCTAACTCCGAGGCGGATGTCAAGACGCGTACAAGTTACCACTGATTTCGCCTTCACTGTCTCAATCTGACTTTGCTTTCTGAGTGGAAGTGTTTTCAGCACATTCAGAAGACTCCGAGTACATAGTTGAGTCCATCGACCTTTGGGACAGCTGAGACAGACGCCTTGGACGTCATTCTAAGTGTCGTCTAGTGCAGCCGTCTGCGGATCGTAGTGGAAAACTTCGCAAGAGTTAGTCACCGAGGTTACGTGTGTCGTTAGACACAGCTCCAAGTGCGGGGGCGTGGATACAAACTTGCTCCTAACACCCACCGAGTTAGAAGTTTGATTGATTTTGTGGTAGGTTGGGCGGTTGAACATGACCCAGTCAACGGCGGCTTTGGTGAGTCAGTATCTGACGTTGTGCCCACCGGCTTACGTCCTGATATGACTGGAGTTGAGTCTATGCACCCGTTGAGTACTCACTTTGACTCAGGAAACCTCTTGTAAATGTTGAATGTATACTGTGTCAGCATTGAACACAGGACGTGAGACGTCAATTGGCGTACGCTACATCAGATGTCAAAGTTACTGGCTAGAAGATGGTACCCCCCACATTTCCGTTTGATAAGCCCACAGCGACTACGAGTTTCACGTCTCACTTCTGAAATCAAGCGGCATGAACGCGACGTAATATTTATGAAATCCGCCAAACTGTTATGATGAAAAGCAAGAATTCCAAACAGGAGCTGACGGCACAACAAAAACAAGTGGAGATTAGGGTGGAACTGTCCTAGAACTCCCACAAAAACAGTCAGACGCTGGGGCGTTGGTTGATGATTATTAGACACAAGGGTACAAAGGTGACAGTCAAAACTTAACTGGACAGTGCTTATTTTTTAGATAAAATAGCATGAAATAGCCTAGTTCAAACTTGAACCGCCCATGCGGTTGCAGCCGGGATCCTTAAAGAAGCCACACGACCAATAGTCACTACACTGAGTTGGATCGAGCCCGCCCAAAGTTTCTTTAGGTTCTTCTCTTGGTTACTCCCAGACTTGACTAAAGCTTACCACTTATGGCTTTTTCAGACATTTCTGAAAGCACCCCGGCAGGTATGACCGTCCTCTCAGTGTCCCATGACTACCCTGTGTATGTACTCTGAACGTCTCCTGATTATCTCGTGAGAGTCCAAACGGAACATTTTCCGGTTGCTCATAGGACGGCTATAGTAACCTTCTGCGCAGCGCGGTATACACAACACTTTCCAGTTCCACGCGTAATAGAAAGGTCATACTTACGAAAAGTTACTCATTACGTTGTCACTAACACAAAGATCCATCAACTCAACGGGAAAGAATGTAAAGGCGTTCCACGCGAAAACAAACACAGCAGTTATTGTAAAAATACGCCTGCAACGAAAAATGTGAAACTGTGATGGAATATTCCGTTTTGTCGCAGTTTCTTAAAATTTTCCACCACCTGCGCACGCTTGTGCTGACCAATGAATGAGAACCCTATCAATTAGATACACGTTGAAGCAAGGGTAAGCTTGAAATTACAAGACCTCGTAAATAATCGAGGTAGAGCAAAAGTGAGACAATACTCATACATAATTCCTTAAGTATTTCATTGATCTTACAATCACCTTCTGGTTGGCATCGTGTAGCTTGGGTATGCTGGTATGCATACGGTTTGTTTTCAAATTCTACTGTTTTTTAGTTTGATGCTCGTTACGACTACATTTCCACCGCCCTTTAGAAAAGGCTTGTTAAGCTGTTAATGGACAAGTGCATGCCCACTTTTACACTGCGCACACGGTGAACGCATTTACAAGAACGCAAAGAATTTTGCGAACTTAGCCGCCTACATATGGATACACATGAAAACAAAAAGATACCTATATAAACATATATACATATGAAATTATGTATGCCTATATATATTCAAGCCAATATGGATATACGCAGAGTTATAATTTTAGGAATAACCACAGTCAAAAAATATATTATATCTGTTTTCTCTTTTAATATGCGTGTTTATGCATCGATACATATATAAACATATGCTGCTGATGCGTAAGCATAAAGTAGTGATCACGAATTTGATAGTTGATTTGTTCGTCAGCCAACATGAAAATTCGGCCCCTGTAACTCACTGTGTTGACTCCATCTTTGTTTACCATTGCGTAATTTGTGTTCACGACTTACTAAGCCCCTAGCTCATGACTGTCTGTAGTTTCCCTGGCTTCAGACAGTGTCGAACCCTTCTATTCAAAAGCTGGCTGCCGCCTATTTTTATCCGTGGCCCACTGCATCGTTTAGGTACGTTTTCCCCGGGTATGAAGGGGAACGAGCGCCTCTCATATAAGGGGCAAGTCGAACAATCTGACTTCTATTATCCGATACGCTCGTAAACTAACCCTGTGCCACGTTGGAACTATCGGAGGAATAGCGTTCTTTTGAAGGGTTCCAACGATAATCCTGTAAAAGCGGGTAGCAGAAAGAAACACGGATGAAAACCTCAGTAAAACAAGTGCACAACTCAAACGGTTGAAAACCAGAATGGCGACAACAACAAGGAACTGGAGTGATTTATGTTCATATAAAGTGTACCCGTTGTAAAGAAGAACGAATGTTTGCAAGTTACCGCTTAGCGAAAACACGTAACACCACTACAAGAGTAAAGAAAGCTCAAGAAACATTGAGGCAGACTACGTCACAGTTCGGCCAGTTTGTTTGTACTCAGTTGGAGCGTCTTATTCGGAGACTATGCAAACGGCCAACCGACGCGCTTTTTTCTTTACTTTGCACATTTACTGGCAAACTATGGCCCTGATGCGGTCTGTGGAAATTGATTCGGTGAAAGCCGTTGCGATCCTCCTATACAAACTCAGAATGTAGGGGCAAAAGTGATTTTTCGCAAAATTTGCCAAAGGGAGGCCGACTTTAACGATTGCCGATCTGTGAGATACTGTCGTCCACCGGACTGTTTCTCTCTTCCTTCCAATAGTGTTCAGGTGACGAAAACCAACGACTGCAACCTGCACAAAATTGTATGCACCCGTGAAACTGCGTATTCATGATATGGAACGACCCGTAGATATATAAAACTCCGTTAGGCCGAAAACGTTACAACATGTAAAAAGGGGCGGAAAGGAGTAGAATCGAACAGAACGATGAAAAGAATTCTGTACGCAATGTACAAGGTACAACTTTGGGAGCAGGAAAGTCAGTAGAAATACGTTGCTAAAACGTTCCACTATTCATTTATTTTATCTGTTAACAAACTAACGGAAAATGTGAAAAGACAAACAGTGGACAGAAATTCTGATCCATCATTGCGGTAACCACCCATGTCCAAATTTTTGTGCAGCTTTACGCAGAGTGAGGTAATATAAATACGGATGTACACACGCCCAAAAATAACCCAGGAAAATGCTGTTGAATTGCAATCAATACATGTAACGCCAAACGGGTTGCGGACTTCATATTCATACAGCTAGTTGGTAAGTCTTTGTGATCAGTGACAATATGTTCATATAGTAATAATTTTTTAACCTTGTTTTGCACACTTTCGCAATTTCTGAAACGTTTTCCTTCCTTCATTTTTGCTTCAGCAACAGCACGTTCCGGTGAGTCCCATGGACGGTTCTAATTTGGGGAGGTATCACATATAATAATGAATACTTTCGAGGCTGCCAATGAGTAACACACTTTTCATACAAACATGTGGTGGGCATTCAGCAAGTTTGCACAGCTAATAAAGCTCAACTGCAGCTGCGTAAATTGATAATGAGATATCGGACGACCGGGGGATTCGTGACCACGGAATCGCCAGGCCGCTAATGTTAGTTCCGGGTGTCTAGCGATTTTTCAAGCTGCGCCTATTTCGCTCACGACACCCTTCGACAGACTGGAGATCTAGACTAGTCGCCTCCGTGATGCAACCGGTGTCTATTAAATCTGATGCCGCCAAGGATCATATTTCGACCAACAATGATGATCACAAGACAAGTCTTTTTTGCAAGTGGTGAACTCAGTCAGAATGTAAACACCGTAAAATGCAACGGAACCCAATCCGGACCACAGATAATTTAGGTGTTTTGTCTGACGGAGTTTAACAAAAATATTGAGAAAAACAACGCTAGGCTCAATTTCAAATACCCCACTTGATGTGATTTTGTTCACAGCACTACTGTGGAAGGCCAGCTGAGGTAACTAATGCGTTAAACATTGCAATTTGCTCGTAACTTTCCGTTTTCAGTTCATCCATTGAAGTGGAACAAACATGTGAAGTTGGACAGAGAACCAAACAAAATTTCCGTCATAATTCAGGTTTCTGATAAGGAGAGAAGGTGGCTTGCTCAACGACAACGGTCGTCGTTTGGTGCAACTGAGAAATTATATGTAACTGAGGTGGCTTACTAGTGCTCAACTCACTCATCTGCTCTTCTTTGACGGTGCACCGTTAGTACGTTGGTAACTCATCAATTCGAGCTGTCTATCGATTTGCAGCCACACTCAATAAAACGCCATATAGTCACGCCACCAAAATTTATGATGCTCGTCAGTTCTTCGTTTACTGGGTTCTCAAATTCACAGTCGTGCAACTGTTGTTCAATGAGCTTTCAGAAGCCCGTCAAGATCATGTTGTTCCAGATAGTTCGGCTCAAAACAAGGCCCAATCAAGATCCAAAATTGATATTGCGATGCGAAGCAGCCGCTTGGATAACATCTTAGCATCCCAGTCCACCTGCTTTCATATATCAGCAGCTGCTTTGGAGCCCGCCTCCCGACCACCTTCTAGTCGTACACGGAACGCTTTTTATACTAATTTTGCCACACATTGAAATAACGTCACTTTATTTGATTTGTACGATAGTTTGAAATCTCGCTTCTGCAGCTCTCTGGAAGATTAGTATCAAACAGGCTTGATAACGTCAATATGTATGTGGCCAATGTATGCCTTGTGCTCAGCGCATATTTTACGTAAGGTATGGTTGACGGCATCTGTCCAGCCGGCCAGCGTTAGTTAGCTTATTAATCGGCTAGCACGAAACAGAAACTCTTATCTCTGGAACAATAAACAGAGAGAGACTGCAATGACATAACCTAACATGAGAAGAAAGATTATAAAACGTAATACAAGAGGCACTTCAGTGTACTGGAGCATATCAGTACATTCTAGAAAAGATGAAAATGAATTTGATGTTGGACCACGAAAAAACTGGCAAACCATTCACCATACAGTTTATCAACAAAACTGATGGAAAGAATAAGCGAAAGGCCGCAGACAACCAGGTTTCTGAGAAGGGGATCGAACTAGTTCCCAAACGACCACAGTCTTGAGCAATGCATTCATTAACGGAAATAGAATGGATATACTGCCAAGGCCTACTTGAACCTAACTTACTCGTCGTCTCTTTGTCGACAGTGCACTGTTATTACCCCGATGACCCACTGCTTCAAGACGGCCAGTGCATTCATGGCTTTACACACCATAGCTCTATGTGGTCATGTCACGACGATAAGTCCCTCACGTACTGGACGTTTCCGTTCACGACCATGCAACAGCTGCCCGCTGAATCTGCAGACTCCCGTCCGAATCGTACTTCTCCGGACCGTCCGGTCCAACGCCAAATCTTCCTAACATCTAAAATCAATGTTACAACGTGAGAGACTTACCTATACAACATCTCTGTATCTCCGATTTTGACTTCCAGGAGCTTGCCTACATCGTTTCAGTCGACAGCAGAGCAGCTGCCTAGGAATACAGTCAACTCCCATTCGATGGGCGTTACCTAGCTAACGAAGCTGATTTCACAACATTAAAGCTTTCGTTCCAATAAAGTCCGCTTGTCGCAGGACCAAAGTGCTCGGAACCATGTCCGATCACCGAATACCTAAGTTGCTCTGCAGACGTTGCACATGGAAGCGGTTCAGATAGCATCTGCCGCACCCGTGTACTGTCCAGATTTTACTGCCGTACATCAGTATGGACATCACCACTGGGATATCGATAACGAGCTTTGTGCTCGGCTTCAAGCTTTGGTTCCTTCAAACACGTCCTCCAAGGCGTAGGAAAGTAACGATGGCATTCTCCACATCAGCTCTCAACTCGCAGTGCACAGACAGTTTGGTGAACCGGATGCTACCCAAGTAGTTTTACTTTCCGCAGCTACCGACCGTCTCTTCACTGATGCGAATTTTTGGCCAAGGTGCACGGAGAGCAACTTCACTCAAAGATGGCTGAAGGATGGAAAACGTTCTACTTATGCTGAAACCCGGTCCAAACTTGAGTACCGCAGACGCGAAGGCTGTCGTCAGACACTGTGGCTGTTCTTCGCTGCGTGTCAGCAGCGTGCTGTTTCTCTGCGAACAGCAGCATTTGTAACTTTGGGGTATGTAACCTGGTTAGGGCGCCGAAACGTCGACTATTCAGTAAGTGCCTATCCGTCCAGCACCCCACATCAACGCCGCCCTCCCCAGAATCCTGAAAAGCGACCGGCACCGTGGCACCCAATTCCGTCTTACGCTAGTGACAATGTCACGGCCAAATCAGATCCAGGTTTACCGGCGTTTCAGTGGTTTCGACCGAAGAACTGAAAATCGTCCTGAGAGAATCGCAGGATCTCTTATGTTGTCGACGATCTGCGAGGCCGCGAATCCGGTCGCGCTGATCCCTCCATTGGCTGTCCTCGGTTCCGCGAATACGCTCGGCTAGTTGATGGCGGATACTCCAGAACGTGGTATTCTTCGCCTTATTGTCTGGGTCCTGTGTGGAGGCAGCAAACTCGGCATTCTTCTTTCGCACCAATTCCGAGATAACCACTTTGTGGTCATCCAACCACTCCCGGGCGTTTCTGGTGTTCCACACATATCGTCTTGGTGACTGTTGCCGTAATCCTTTCCTTGGTGAATTCCAACATACCCTCAGAGATAGCGGATACAGGGGAGTCTCACAAACGAGCGGCAGCTGCACGCTGGAAAGCAGTATTCATCTTACAGTTGTTCAGTCGTTTAACGTGTGACCTGCTTTTATTCAGATGACCTACTACAAACAGGCATACTACCCTGGATGGTTAATTTTGTCCCGCCTACCCCAGGATCTTCGCTATATTTAGCGCCGCGCATCACTCGCATGACACACACTTCACAAGTATCGCGCTGCCGCACAATCACGTAATCAAGCAAAAGATGGTAACCGCTTCGGGGGTTAGTCCACGTCGTGATGTCCCTTGCATCCAGGTTGAGTTGGGTGTTTGTGACAACCTGCTCGTGAGTGGCACACAGGTGGAACAGACAATCAGCGTTCTCGCTGACTGAACCGTTGCCGCAGTGTCCGAGGGCTCCCTGCCAGGCTACCGGATCGCGCACAATTCGGGCCTTCAAGTTATTCGGAACATACAGTTGGTCACCCACGGGTGCCGACCGGATTGTAACGGATTTCTCATCATAGAACTGGTCCTTTGTTTTATCAGCGTGGCGCAGTTGGACTTCAAACACGAACAGCTTCAGCACACTTGCTTCGGTCGAGTAGCGGATGCATCGACAGCTTTCGAGTGCTGATACCGTACGGTTCGTCTAGCATCAAAACATTGATATGATCAGTGACTGCGGAACAAGCACCATGCTCCCGAGTACTGTCTACCGGGTAACCAAACTAGGAGGAGGTACAACCGGCACCTGCTTCCCGCACCTCACCTTGGTCTGAAAACCTTGTCTCACTCAGGGGTGCTCCGTCGATTCCATAGCAATCCGGGCGGTTCGTCCTTCTCACCGTCCTGTGGAGTTACATCAATGCGGCAGCGCGCGCAATATTCGGTGTGCCAGTGGAAAACGCCTCGTGTCCCCGAGACTGCCTCAGGTTGACCTTCGAGTTACTGAGACTTGAAGGAGCGTTACCTGCCCGAGAAGTCATTTGATAGGGGGCAGCATGAGGGTGTGTCAAGCGGTAGTAAATTTCTGCTTATCCACCCTGTTGTGTGCAGCAGATAGGGCTACCCGATTTATCATGCGCGACGGCCGAGACAGTATGGTACTTGGTTTCTGTTGTATGGACATGGTTTTTATTGGCTCAGGATACTGCCGAGACTCCTTGATCTAAATGGAAGAACGACTAGGTCCTGAGCCAAAACATTTGCCTCGAAAGCTTGTACCGCAAGGCAGGAGCTGACACGCATTTACGCATAACATCAGCTACCTAGGATACGCCTAGCAGTCACATTCCAAGAAGTTCAGCACACTCACATAGGAACAATAATATTGCATAGACGAATTTATCACACATACACACAAAATGAGACTGGGCAAACCAAGCAACAAACCGAAAGAAAACACAACACATTAGCACCATCCACAAAGAACGCATCTGACCTTTGTCTGGCTACTCCACTTTGGCCAATCTGACATGGTCGAATCTGCAGTGATCGAAGTAGCAATTAGCGCAGCCCCCGGACCAAACCGGCACGCAAGCTTGACCACCACGCCAATGTAACACAAACACACACACACACGAGCCTCCATACATTCATACCTGAATCTAGAGTATGACAGCAGAGTTCATGACACAGAAAATGTAACCACTTTGCCTCCAACTCCGAGGTGGTTAATGGAGACGCAAACAGACAAAGGACGAACACACGTTGGCACATCTTTCTTTGATACTACAATAAGCTACTTATCAATGTACATCCCTAACTGACTGGTTAATTATGTTTTGATCCACTTCTTTTAGTTCCCTTACCATTGTTTTTAAGTGAATGAAGCTTACTTCCCGGGCAACAAGTCTTCCACGCTTAATTTCTGCTAATCGCCCGCTGGTCATTTACATAACAGTTTACTTACCCAACAACGTGAAGTGGGATGTTTTCTGCTACCGAAACGTTTTGATGGTGATCCAAGCCCTGAGAGATTAAACCCAATGCTATCGCACACCCATTAACTTACTAGTCTCTGTGAGGACTCCTGAACTCAATAGTCTTGAAGCCTCATCAACTATGTCGTCCAGTCTGTTCATCAATACGTTGTGGGTTGTATGAGCTTTGCAGACGCTATTCCAACAACTGAGAAACATGCTCGAAACGCTTAAACGAAGTTTGTGCTGGTCACCTTCTGGCAATCAGGGAACAAAAAAATAGACACAATTTTGACCGGTTCTCCCAAAAGTCGGACTCATTAGCAAAAAGTTGCAATTTCACATCCGCCACTGCAGAACAAAACCGGAACGGCAATATTTCGAGGCGCGTTCGTCGACGGAATACAGTCTATTAGTATACGTTAAAAACTTCCGGAGAATAGGTCAACGGACCTACAGTCTAGTTTCGAACAGGCTCGACCTCTCGAGGTGGCCTGTCAGCTGCCACACCCGCTTCCTGCCTCCATTCAGCTTCCAATTTTAAAGCACTCTCTGGGTCTCACTCTAATTCTCACCCTCCTGAGAAAAAAGCGTCCAGACTGTCAATAGCAAAGGCTAATTTGGAGACCACGGTTGAGGTCTACTTTCCAAATGCCTTACGAGGGAGACCGCATGCGAAGAATGCGGCAAAAGGGACAGTTACTAGAAGGTATATCAGTCAGCCGAACCGAGCAGGAACATCACTTCAGTTGTCAGACCACCAATTCTCTTTATGATGATCGCAGTGGATCCATTCTGCTTTTTGAACGCCCTTAGTGAAGTATCAGTAACTGAAGTATCTCTACCAGCTTCAAGTGATACCCGCGGCTCTGCCGGTTATACTTCACGTTTTGCCGCCCAGAGGTATCGGTGGAGGTTTGAGACGTCGCGCAATAAAATAACCATGGCTTAAACTTGATTATCTGGCCGTACAAATGGCCACTGTTGTGTTGGTACACGTTACACGAATAGTTATTATGACCGAATCAAACTTCCTGTAATGCCTAACCTATTTGCCAACGTGGTCCCCAGCCGTGACTTTTTCAAGCTTCACGGAAAACTTCCAGTTTTTCAGCGACGTGAAATAGTCGTTCTCCTCGTGCAGTTTGCCCTAAATCTAAACTGAACCGCCAACATTCCATGGAACTTTATTACGCAGCTGCAAACTAACGGTAACTAACCTGCAACCTCACTCGGTACATGACGGAAACTTTATTCGACCAGAACTCGAGATGCTTCTGAGAAGCCGCATCATTAAGCCTTCGCGTTCTCCGTAGCATGTCAAAACTTTGAAAGTTCCGAACAAACAACACAGAAAATGAATGGGGATAGATTATAGTCAAACCAAAACTTCATACGCACAACTCTACGCATACCTTCTATAGACGATTAACAAGACAGTCGGGAAAATGACTCAACAGTCTACTGTTAGCGCCCTGGGTGTACAAAGCACTGATCATCAAGATAGAGAAAAAGTACACTGTTTTCGACGCCTCTGAAAACCTATCTGTTTTACTGTATACCATTTGCAGTGAACAACGGTGTTGCATGTTCTCAAGCAGTGGATGAAAAACGCACAGAAGACGGGTAAAAATCCCCAAAACCGTTACCGGAAGAACGCCGTAACGATCAAGTACGTTTTCGTTTGTTCATCTTCAGGTTCTCATATGAAAAACTCTTTTCAGAGCAAAAAGAAAAGAACAAACAAACAGTTCAATTAAGACCAAGCGAGTCATCGATAGATATAGAGACGTTTTGATTAGATTACGCCACAATTATGAGGCGGCTGAATGCGTGACAGCTTAATCGATCCTAATGTGGGTGGTAAGTCACGGCAGTGCAATGCTTGCTCTGTGGCACATGGTTCCATACCTCGTGTCTAGGTAAGTCGGGTGAGGCTTACAAAGTGTTGACAACAACACAGCTGGACCGCATCCACACTGTTTGTCTCTGATGTAGAACCGCTAGACAGGCTCCTAGTTCCAAAACTAGCGCACCAAGAGTGAACGTGACATCCCATGAGCCATGGGCTGTAGCCAGTGATGTACGCAACGCCAGTGTTACAGGTTCAGTATCCTAAGTGTTAGTTGCTTTAGGAGCAAAGTCAAAGAGGGTTACCCTGGTTGCTCCGAAAACGTCCATGCCCGTCACCAGTGACAACCCGTCAACAACGTGCAGGTAAATGCAACCGAATCCTGATGTTCTTCCCTCGGCGCTGCTTAAGAAGCTCAGCCCTGTCGTTTGGGAGGGCTACGTTAATAACGGCGTAACCACGGCGAAATTAACCTGGGGCACCAACACCGCCGTTTTTAAACGGATGAGCTCATCTGCAATTGTTCAGAACCTTCCGGAATGTGTTGCCAGCTGCTCAAAGCTCCGTGACGAGCATAATTGAGAGCCCCGGATGAGACTTTACACCAAAATGGACATAAATATGTGTCCTAAACTCCGTCGCGAGGTTAGCGAGGAAATTGGATCCGCCACATGCTGAAAAACCTCGGTTGGCAGGTGTAGTGCATTCGTCATCTACTTTAAACGAGTATGTTCTTCTAAAGGCACATAAGGTGCTAGATATTTCCGGGGTACGGGTACACCCTGATATACCATGGGCTGAATGCCGGAGGCGTAAACTCGCTCAGAAGGAACCCAGTACCACTGGCCGATCTCGCAATGTTATTGCTAGCGATGACCATCAGCGGCGACCCGTAACAGGACAAGAGTCAGTGGCGATTCCTGTCCGCTGCACTTGAACTTATAAACGTCCCGGTTCAACATATTCATCGCATCCTGTGGCCCAAGCCGGTCTTGGACGATTCTTTACCAAAATTTCTTGAAATTGCTGTCACCTCGTATGAGATGGCATCGCACATACTGGAGCGGTTCCGCCATCGACGTCGAATTATCCTCGCAGGGATTTCGTTCCATCCTGGTCGTTCTAAAGATGAACGAGATTTATTGAAAGCCGGTAACCGCACACGTGCCAATCACCCGGTGGTTTATACTGATAGCCTAGTGACCTCTAAAAACACTACAGCCGGCTCTTATGGAGTCCGCGAGTTAAAGATTATCCGCAAGGTGTAAATACGCACATGGGCCAATTTCGACTTACCCGGAATCAAATCTCCGGCGTTCACGTACACAGGCAATGGAAATGCCATGCATGAACGACTTTCTAGACAATTGGAGCATTTGATTTTACGAAACACACATCACGTTCCAATCAGTGACGAACCGGCCACTACCCGTCGCAGCTGGATTATTTAGTCACAAACGAAAAGTTGATGATAGAAAACCTCACAATCACTCGGACTAAGTGATTACGCGGTCGCCTTATTCGACTTCATTTGCAGCACGATTCTGATCAGCTGAACGGCTAGTAATCACAGAAATCTTCGGAAAATGGAGATGGGGAAATTACGTGGCACTGGAATCGATGGTAGTCACACTGAAGATAGTTCCTCCTTGGCAGCGCTCGCTAAACTCAGGCGCGTTAGGGACAGCCCTCCTGGCCTCAACGGTATACCTCCCAAGGCCCTACGTGAAACGGTAGAACAGCCTGCTGATCCACTCGGCTTATTGGTCACGTAATCCCTTTCCTAGGTAACAGTACCCGACAAACGCAAACTCGCGAACATCATATCCGTCTTCAAAAGTGGTAGGCGAAATTGCCCCAGTGACTACAGACCAATTTAATTGTTGTCAA